>JADDOH010004352.1:0-177196 GCA_016648135.1 Agrypnia vestita
TCTCCACTTCCACTGAACCCAAAACCCACACACCAGATATTGACTCCCACACACTTCAGTTTCAACTCACCTGAGGAAAGAAACGGAGGTTTCCGAAACATGTTATGTAATACTCTAAAATAAACCAATGAATTTTTTTTTTTTTAAATAGCGTCATAATTCAGTTTTAAGAGTGCGAATGTTTATTCCCCGATAACCTATGTACCTTTCTAACCATTCTTACATTTATGTAGATACATCGTGACATTTCACTGCACACGGAAAGTTAGAGGTGTACTACTTCATCCTCCTCTCTGCATTATTGCAGTCACTATGTATTTTTTTAATTTCTAAAACTACAACAGATGACGAGGTGCAATTACTGTAGCGAAATACATCATATCAAAAACATCCAGCCCTGAAAAAATCATATTGTGACCTCACCGGGAATAGAACACGAAATTCCCGGCATGAGAGGGTCCTTACCCGAATAGAATGACAACACTCTGTATTTAGGTTAATTATAATAATTACACCTTTTGATTGTGATGGTCGAAGCTGTTATTTTAACGGATTACAAAATAACCGAAATTTGAGATTTGTATCTGATTATATCAATGATTAGTAATTGTGGCTGTAATTGTCTCAGTTCGAACGGAAACCAGCAGTGCACTAGAAAACAGTTAAATGTAAGTCGTTCACAGAAGTCATAATGTGCACAGGTTGAGTACACCACGTTGTTTCTGAGGGCTATTACTAGCAGCGGCCTAATTTTTTTCTTGCTATATGACCGCGTCAATAGCGATACCATGCGCGCTCCACGATGTCGAGGATTTAAATATGAAATCAAGAATTTTTGGTTCGTAACTTGCGTTAATTCAGTGTGGAGTTATTTAACCTATAGCACAGTAATAATAAGTTAATTGAGGTAGAAAATCAATTGACAAAAAAATCGTTAAACTTTATTAATAATGATTGTGTAGAATAAGGTTCGATTAAGTAACATGGAAATAATTATAAAAATTATTCTTTCTTAAAAAAATAGGTTTTTCCACATGCTGTGAGTAAAAATAGAATATTTATTCAGACCATCTGGGCACGAATATTTGGCATTTTCAATAAAAGATGTGAAACATCTCGTAAAATAGTTCAACAAACCTTTTGTAAAATGTTTTCACGTAAAACGTTCAGTGCTCCTTATGGGCTGTAAATAATATATTCATTCGAACCATCTGGGCGAGATCATTGCCTTTTCAAGTGACCATAACAAAAATAAGTGTCCAGGGATGAAAGGGTTGAAAAACAAAGATAGTACCTAACTGAACATTGTACTTTTTGAATATAGCTAATGTACAAACTTTTATATTTTTTATACCATTCAAGAAAAAGCAATTATACTTTTGTAAATTAAAAAAAATTCAGTGCAATACAATGTCAAAAGAGAGCATTATTTATTTATTTTAGTAACAAATAATAATGTGTTAAATAAATCAAAAACAAATCCGTTCTTCTAAAACAATAAATATTATCTCAGATGGTATCAAACATAATAATTTCGTTGTCTGTCCGTCGTGTAACGTTCGTAATTTCGTTTGATTCTCGGCTAAAAAAAAGGAATAAAAGGGCCGGAGATGGGGCTTGAACCCCGGGCCACCAAACCCGAACCGGCTGTTCAACGCATGTTGCTACGGCCGCCTGTCCGTGGAGCGTCAAAAATATGCTATAAATATATACTATGGCTTTGCGAAGACGTGAACTAATGTAATTTTTGAGGGGTTGCAGCTATCTATTTAGTAAATTCACAAATTCAGTTCATATTTCATCTACATGAAACACGAAGTATTTTTGCCCGACATTTTTGATCATGTAGACTCTACAAAGGGTCATATTATATATCTTCAGAAGACGATCCTAGAAAACTCGAAAGAGCAATTTTAAGACATTTTATGTTTTTTTATACTACTACTAACGTTTATTTTTATTTTCATAAAGTAGGAATATAAAACTCTATAGTATAATTATGCTAGTCATTTATCTTGTAAGTTTTGCATGACTTGGAGTTAATTCAAATGTGCATTTGTTATTATTTAATAAAATTGGACAACATACTTAAAATGCTCGAATAAATGTGACACGTACATACTTACCCAAGCTCGAGCAATCAAATATATCAGTCCGTATAATGTTTTAGACGATCTGTCTACAATTCTAATATATCGAGTATCTAAATGCTTCAAATAAAACGGTTTTCGTCTATGGCCTTCAATTTAACTGTATTAACATATTCTGTTATTAAACACTGAAGAATGATATCGCAATTCAAGAAGAGATTGGCTAAATTTGAATTCTGTATCGGATTTTGCAACCCGATTGGTCGGTTCGGGTCTCTCTCATAATATCAAAACTGGTTCCATAAAATCGATCGAATACACTGGTTATTCTGATTATAATCGATTTCACCAAGCCCAATAAAATTAATTTTTCCAATATGGAACCGAAGCGGTCCAATTGAGTTGCAGTTTCCGACACATAATTCATATTGCGAAATAACGTCAAATTTTTGACGTTACGTTTTTTATTTTATTTATTTTTATTTATTTCATTGATTTACTTATATATATTGGTAAGGTTTGATTTTACTAAGCCTGTCTCTAGAGAGTTCTGTGTTGAGACAGGCGAAGTTTTTCCTACGGCTAAACGTCCTCCGGGTCAGATAAGATAAATTTGTTGTGTAAGTTGATCGGGGCTGATAGTTTCACATATGTATGGACACGGAAAATTATCGATACTTTTTTATCGATACCGATATTTTTGTACTCGATACTTGTCAATCGATACTTTTACTCAATTATTACTTTATGGTAGGTGTCAAGAACTTTTTCCCCGCCGTTCAAAGAAACTAAGTCGCCGAAAAGAACTGGTATCCAAATCGATAAAATTGCGAGGTAATGCAACAAATACAACGCAGGTATGGAGAAGTGGAAGTAACCACTTGGAAGCCCTATCTTGCTTACTTGAATCCAGATTTAAAATAATACACTCGCAATGCGACAGAGTTTGTGCCACGGTTAGCTCTATGATAAGGCGATAGATATCAGCAATCTCTGCTTCCACCAATAGCGAGACAGGCAGCGATTCATCTGTCGAAGCAGCTTATGACTTTTGGAGTTATCACAAGACTTTAGCCCATACCAAAAAAGGTCATAAAGCAGGTTCATATTTAAAGGTACAGCCTTCATTAAATATGAAAGAGAATGTTTAGAAACATCACTATCTACTTATCAATTTCAACAGAGGAAGGATATAAATAATGTATTTTCACAATTACATATGTCTGTGTTGCACGGAACAGACTACATATTTGCAACTTGCACGAAATAGTACAGGATTACAAAAAAATCTTCATAGAAATTTCTAAATAGTATTGATGTTGTGAGGGTTACAAAATATTTTCAAAAAAATTCGAAAAACTATCGATACTGTGGGGTATCGATAATACAGGCATACAAAAAAATCTTTATAGAAAATTTAAAAATCTTTATAGAAAATTAAAAAATAGAAAAAAAAAAAAATTAAAAAAGATAGAAAATAGAATGTATCGGCCCTGTGGGGATTGATTATAGGTACAGGCTTACAAAAAAAATTAGTTATCATAAAAGTATCGATACCGATACTTTCGAACTCAATACTTTTCAATCGATACTTTTACTCAATGATGTATTGGTAGGTATCGAGTACTTTTTTCATTTTTTTCATTCGCGGGCTTCGCGGCTAGTATTATCAATGCGATCTTCTCAGTCCGCAACAGATGAAACAAATATGGCGCGTTGGGGAGATGATAAAACATTACTTTTCGTGACTTATTATGGGAATCACGAATGTCTGTGAAATACTCGGTCACCGTTGTGTAAAAATAATATAGCGAGAAATAATGTTTATGAAACTTTATTAAAAGGCACGAATGATTCAAATCTTACAATAAAAATTATAAAAACTAAAATAAAAAATGTGCGGATGGAAACTCGGGAACTGTTTTGATTTATTGGTTCAATTGAATTTTCCATTTCAGTTTGCAAAGTTTCACAAAGTCCGTCTCTATTCTATGACAATAGCATGCCACTAATAAGCATGTGTGTTTGATTGTTAGCTTTGGGCATGCTTATTTATGAGCCACTAATAAGCATGCTAGTAATGAGCAAGTGTGTACAGTTGTTAGGGCATGCTTATGCATGCCACTAAATAAGCATGTGTATATGTCCCTATAAGGATTATTATAACACATATATGGAACAGGTGTAAAATAATATATACAATTTCCAAAAAACATTGATAGACGTGGTATTCTATCATGGGTGGAAATGGTGAATGTTACACAGTTTAAAGTGATTACTTAAGCCAGCTGTACGATAGTTCGTAAGCCCTATGAACACCCAAGGACTTCCATACCTACTTTTAGGGACACTTTTTTTTCGATAGCGATACTTTTGTACTCGATACCTTCTATTCGATACTTTTACTCAATGAGTACTTTTTGGCAAGTATCGATACCTTTAAAAATAAAAAATTTGGCAATGTTTTTTTCCAGTGATCATTTTTTGCATATCGAAAAGTATCGATATATTTTTTCCCTGGTGACCTTTTTTTTATTTTTGGTTCTTTTGGTCACCGATATATTTTCTAATGATATTTCGGTATTTCCCCGATGTACTCGATACTTTGGAGTATCGATACTTTTACGAGTACGATACTTTTTTTCCGATACTACTCATGAGTACAGTATCGATACTTTCTATTCGATATCGTGTCCCTATCCCGATGTACTCGATACTTTGGAGTACCGATATTTTTACGAGTACGATACTTTTTTTCCGATACTGCTCATGACTACAGTATCGATACTTTCTATTCGATATAGGGATGGGTAAAAAATATCGATATTTATCGTCGATATATTTTTTCGCGATATATCGATATTTTTTTCTTGGGCGACTTTTTTAGTTTTGGTCATTTTTTTGGCGACCCTTCTTCGGGTATCTTTTACACTTTTTTTCTGGCGACCTTTTTTTGCCATCCCTAATTCGATATCGTGTCCCTACCCATCCCTAGTAGGGATGGGCGTTGAATGGACGGACTAGTTGAAATCAACCGTTGACGTTGCATCGACGCGTCGACCGTTTACGTTTATCGCATGGACTAGTTGAATTCGTAGACGGTGGACAGCGGACGCCGTGGTCGGTGGACGATAGGGATGGGCGTTGAATGGACGGACTAGTTGAAATCAACCGTTGACGTTGCATCGACGCGTCGATCGTTTACGTTTATCGCATGGACTAGTTAAATTCGTAGACGGTGGACAGCGGACGCCGCCTTGGTCGGTGGACGATTCGAGATTAACGCAATGCAAAGCAACGAGCGAGAGCAAGACAAAACGTCTCCGTTTATTTCTCTCTCATCTCTCGCTGTCGACTTGTAGATGCCATAGACGTCATAGACGGCTCGACGGGTAATTTCATTTCAACTCTAAAGTACACTACCATAGAGTGCAGATCTGTATACACGAACTACGACTAGAGATTTGAAATTTGAATACATGCGTAGGGCGAGATAGGCTTAATAAGCTATTATCTATTATTTTTTTGCTTGATTTTTTGTGATGTCACGTGCGACGATTCGGTGTATTCCCAATTTTACGCTGTATAAAATAAAACAATTCTCTTTAATTATTTTATTTTTTATTGAACTATTATTAATTAACAGGCCGGCTAGATATTTTTCTAAAATCAATATTTTATTCGATCGATCTCGACTTCTTATATCTACCTGAAAAGGGATGCTAAAATTTAATTATTGTATTATTTCCTTACTTTTCAACTTTAGCATATAAATGATAAAAAAAACTTGTAGGGAATAAATTTTCTATACCTAACTATGGTCCTTTATTCAGGAGTCTAACATTAATTATTATATATGTAATATAATCTTGAATTTAGGTTTAATTAATTTTTATTAAAAATTCCCTATTTTCAACTTTATAGATAAAAAAATAAATCTATTATAATTTTGTTTACCACTTTTTATTGGTTTTTTACATGTTTCGGGAACAATGTTCCTTTCTCAGACTGAGCCTTAAACTAAAGTTGACAAATAATACAGATATATTTATTTATTAATAATGTCACCACAAAGTGAAAGCCTGACTTCGAAAGATGTATTCTTTAATAAATTTCTATATAACATCTCAAATGTAAAGTATTTTTAAATGATGTATTTATTTATAAATTTATAGATAATAAATAAATGAAAAGTATTTTTTACCGCACCTCATAACTGGTGCCTTTATTACGCAAAATCATTGTTTCCTTCCATTTTATTTATTCACATTTTAATGCTTATACCCAATACTTTCACTGCTTATATATGTAGTTTATATTTATATTTTACTGCTAACACCTGATATTGCTGTGTATACCTACTTCTTTCTTTGTTATATATAGAAAGAAGTATATATAAAACAATATGTAAAAGCCTATAATGTGCGTAAAAAAATAAATAATAAAATATTTCTTTTTACATATAAGCACAAGTAGCGGTTTTACTTTCCCCGAAACTATATTCCTTCGAACTTCTTTAAATTTTAAAAATTAACGTCATAAAAATAGCCAACGGTTGAGCCGTCGAGAAGCGTCGCGTTGAACCGTAGACAGTTGACCATCATCGCCATGTTTAGATAGAACGTCCGCGACGTCCGCGTAACGAAGTTGACGCGTCAACTAGTTGACGAATTCAACTAGTTGATCGTCTCGTCGATGGATGGACGTGGACGGTCTCGTTTCGTCGACGGTAAATACGTCGATGACCCATCCCTAGTGGACGATTCGAGATTAACGCAATGCAAAGCAACAAGCGAGAGCAAGACAAAACGTCTCCGTTTATTTCTCTCTCATCTCTCGCTGTCGTCTTGTAGATGCCACAGACGTCATAGACGGCTCGACGGGTAATTTCATTTCAACTCTAAAGTACGCTACCATAGAGTGCAGATCTGTGTACACGAACTATGACTAGAGATTTGAAATTTGAATACATGCGTAGGGCGAGATAGGCTTAATAAGCTATTATCTATTATTTTTTACTTGATTTTTTGTGATGTCACGTGCGACGATTCGGTGAATTCCTAATTTTACGCTGTATAAAATAAAACAATTCTGTTTAATTATTTTATTTTTTATTGAACTATTATTAATTAACAGGCCGGCTAGATATTTTTCTAAAATCAATATTTTATTCTCTCGACTTCTTATATTTACCTGAAAAGGGATTCTAAAATTTAATTATTGTGTTATTTCCTTACTTTTCAACTTTAGCATATAAATGATAAACAAACTTGTAGGGAATAAAATTTTCTATACCTAACTATGGTCCTTATTCAGGAGTCCAACATTAATATTATATATGTAATATAATCTTGAATTTAGGTATAATTAATTTTTATTAAAAATTCCCTATTTCAACTTTATAGATAAAAAAATAAATCTATTATAATTTTGTTTACACCACTTTTTATTGGTTTTTTACATGTTTCGGGAACAATGTTCCTTTTCTCAGATTGAGCCTTAAACTAAAGTTGACAAATAATACAGATATATTTATTTATTAATAATGTCACCACAAAGTGAAAGCCTGACTTTGAAAGATGTATTCTTCAATAAATTTCTATATAACATCTCAAATGTAAAGTATTTTTAAATTATGTATTTATTTATAAATTTATAGATAATAAATAAATGTAAAGTATTTTTTCCCGCACCTCATAACTGGTGCCTTTATTACGCAAAATCATTGTTTACTTCCATTTTATTTACTCACATTTTAATGCTTATACCCAATACTTTCACTGCTTATATATGTAGTTTATATTTATATTTTACTGCTAACACCTGATATTGCCGTGTATACCTACTTCTTTCTTTGTTATATATAGAAAAAAGTATATAAAACAATATGTAAAAGCCTATAATGTGCGTAAACAAATAAATAATAAAATATTTCTTTTTAGCGGTTTTACTTTCCCCGAAACTATATTCCTTCGAACTTCTTTAAATTTTCAAAATTAACGTCATAAAAATAGCCAATGGTTGAGCCGTCGAGAAGCGTCGCGTTGAACCGTAGACAGTTGACCATCGTCCCGATGTTTAGATAGAACGTCCGCGTAACGAAGTTGACGCGTCAACTAGTTGACGAATTCAACTAGTTGATCGTCTTGTCGATGGATGGACGTGGACGGTCTCGTTTCGTTGACGGAAAATACGTCGACGACCCATCCCTAATCCCTACCCATCCCTAGGCTAAATGCTAAAGTTTAAAGACCCTGCTTCAAAAAGCAGGGAACAAAAAATTGGTCATAGACTCATTTGAGTGTCCCCCTCCACGGAAATCTTTAGTAAAAGGCGAAAGATTTATTCGTATTGAAGGGAAACCAGAGTGGCGTTCACAACGTCTACGGGAGTCTAATGATATTTTGTATGTCTTTCACATGTTAGTTACGAACGATAGCGCTGCTATCTTTCGACGTGTTTTGGAACTTATCAGGCGCCAAAGTAAATATTATATATTTGTTATAAAGTCAGTAATAATAAAACACTCATCGTTTTATATTAATCTTTGACAATTATATGTCTATCCATTTGTAATTATTATCTGTAAAAGCCCACTGAGGTGTCGATAGTAAATTAATTAATTAAAAAATAAATAAATAAAATACATTATAATGGTAAGTATTCTTAAACAATCTTTATTTAGAGTTATGTCATTACTCATTTTTATTTTAACATTATGTTTTTGCTGAACACAGGCCGTGAAACCTAATTACATTAGCGAAACAAAATTGTGATCTCATCGGGAATCAAATTCGGAACCCTCGGTATGAGAATTTAGTTTTATGGCCGCTAATGGTAGGACTTAACTATTTTAGTTTTTACATTGCTTTCTCATTTGATACTCAGAATCTATTATTTTTCACTCTCTTCAACCTGGGTCAATACATTTGTTGACACAGCTGCGTACAATGTCGCAACTCGCGATTTAGTAAAACTAGCGAGCATGGGACCAACCAAACCCGTGAAATAAATTATTAAGAATAAATGGCTCGGGTCTTGGCTACATTACAGCAAGTCGTCACTGTCGGCAAGCGTAAGCGCGGATAGTCTAGGCATTGTGTAAAAAAGTAATTTCTTAATTGATTTTTTTATTTTTAAAATACATTTTTTTTAAATTATGAAGAATGAAGGCAGTTGAAACACGATAATTATAGGTACAAGAGAAAATAAAAGTTACGAAATTGCGAACACGCCGAAATAATATATTGCTAGGTAGGTACCTACCTACGTGTTCTCAAATTATTATATATGGGCGCGCTTGGATTCGGGTTTACTTTTTAAGCAAGAGGGCGGGCGCGTTACTTAAGCCAAATTATAAATTAGAATAAATAATGCTTAAAATAATAGCGGTTCATTTTCAGTTCTTTAATTTTTTAAAATTATTTATAGGTACTCGTGTTATATGTATATCATATTTTGATTTTCGTTTCACAGATTATGTTTTACAGTTTTATACTTTTATAAATATATTTTTTCTATTTTTTGGCGGAGTTTATTAGTTTTGAGAAGAAGAATTTTTCCCCAACTTAAATTATAAATTTATCTGACGCAGTGAAATGAAAGAGTTAAATATAAATAATACAATAATATATTTACACTGAGAATGAACGGATAAATATATTTTTCTTTCAGAATGGCTGGTTAAGTACAATATATGGATTGCACGTCCCTGCAATATTATCTGCATTATGATTGCGCTAGAAACGCATCAAGTAGGTATCTAATGCGTACCCTGCCATTATCAAGAAATAGTAATGAAAAGCGAAATCGTATAAATTTGCCAGATGTACAGATTGTTTTCAAATACACTTATCTACGTGTATTTAATATTTATACACGTTTAATAATTTTAATTTGGATTTTCAAATAATCTGTTAACCTCTCACTTCTAGGCGCGTGCAGTGAGAACAAGAAGCATGACTTCAAAAGCGCCCTTGAGGTGAGTATTCGCGAAAACGGCGCTATATAAATTATCCAAATATTATTATTATTATTATTGTTCTCACTGCACGCCCCTGCTCGCTACTTACTTTTTGATGCTGGCCATTCCAGCTGTCCACAATTGCACATGAGCGCTATATGTCAAACATTTAAAATTTTGACGTTTGCAGGAAACAAGAATTTGCATTACGAAAGAACAGTAGACGCACGGCCAAGTGTCAAATATAACCTCAAAAAAGCGCGCTGTGACATTTACATTATTGAAATTTACGCAAACCTATTTTTTTATCACGTTTAAATTTTTTTTTGACCACCATATATTTTTCATTGTTTTTATTTTTTTTTCACTGTGGGATATTTAATTAATTTGCGAGCACATTGCATATTTTTGTGGAAACATTTTTTATCGTTACATAACATCACCTGTTTGTTTTCCAAAAAAAATCGTTAACGATAAATTCATTAATGATCAACAAGTTTGGTAGTCGGTTTGTGTCCCTTGTGGCCCTAATACGACCAGTGGGTATGTTCCTAAATTATATCTGTCATATGCGTTGAAAAATATGTTTCAATTTTGATTACAATCTTTTCACAAATGCCGACTCGAATTAGACTAGTTCTTTTTTTTAGAGTGTTGTGTGAAAGTTTTTTGTTTGTAAAATACTGGGGAGCCGTGTGGCAATTTATCCTTTGATCAGGGCCGGAGCGGACCGTGTCCCGACACATATCCGCAGAATTTAAAGCGCGGCGTTACGGGTGCGGTACAGGGGAATTCCATTGTCGGCAACCCTGAACGGCCGGTCCCAAAGGTCTGATCTGCGTACTTCAACTTGCTGATATTCTTGCTCGGTGACATTCAAAATGTAGAGAAATGCAAACGTATATTTTTCAACATTTTTTACATCTCCAAAAACGTACATAAATTAGTGAAAATAAGTACTTATTTCAATTAAAAATAAAACATACTAGCTCTGTCAAAGATATTCCAAATTCAATTAATAATGGATAGTAGGTATCATTGAATAATTTGGCAGTTACTTCGTGGAGAAATATTTTTAATTAAATTATATTTTTTATTTAAGCCTTGTAATACACACACAATATGAGTTATTTATTACCACTATAGTTTCGTGAGGACCTACCGTATTACTGAATAACTCCACTCGGTTCCTCATAAAGGATGAACAATGAACAATTTGGAAATCGTTGAAATCCTAAAAAAATTGATTCTGAAAATATACTTTTGAATAATATCACATTTCAATCCATATCTTTGATTCTAAAGCTGTTTCCATTAATTCCAAAAAAAACACTTCCTAGCGCGCAGCTTCCTGTCCTGCCTGAATAGAACTTTATATTTAAGTTATTTTATATTATTATCATCAGGTATGGTATAACTATATAAACCTGATGATAAGAAATCCTCTTGAAATTATAGTAATAATTAATAACTCATTTTGTGTGTAATACAAATTATAAATGAAATAAAAAAAAAGTTTATTAAAAAAAAAATATGAGAGACAAAGGATACCACCTAGTGTGTATCACCCAAAGGTATTTGGGGTTCGTTGCAATATAAAGTTTTTAACTATTGAAACGGAACAATAGATGTATCATTTATTATTCCATTTTATATCCCTTCCAAAGATCAAAGCCACGAATTTCAATTTGCTAGTATTCTTGCTCGAAAATGTAGAGAAATGTGAACAAATTTTTTATTACTATTTTTTTCACTTCACATAAAATATTAAATTTAATAAAAACTAATTAAGACGAATGAATCAGAAATAGATATAGAAAAACAATATTTGGCCACTACCGGGATACAAATCTTTGAGTAATATACGCTAGGTGACGTCTTGTATACATTACCTATAATTTTTTTAATCAATCTAGAATGTATTGGATACAACTAATATATTTTTTAATTGATTGGAGAAGTTCCAGGTCCGTATCCAGTGGTATCCGAATATTTTTGATACATAATTATTTTATGTTAGTATAATTAACCATATTTGTTTAAAATATTAAAATAATAAAAGAAAATAATAAAACAAACCTGTATTTTTTTTAATCTATTCTTCTTACAAAAACAAATAATATTTAACAAAGTTAATGCAACGTGTTAATTTTGACACATACTCCGAGAAAAGTTTAAAAACTTTTAGTGAAAATTTTAAAACTTCGTGCATGGCGTCGCTCGAAAAACCAGCTCTCGGTTGAAACCTCTTCTCCATTGTAAAATTATCAAACGAAATATACACATGCAAACAAATATACATATTATATACTTTAAGAAAATATTCATACAGATTTAATTATACATCGGATCCAATATTTTATAAATTTAAAGATCTAGAATACTTTAATATTTATTTTCCAAAAAAAAAAAAAAGTTAAAAAAATTAGGGAATATAAATAGATTTTTTTCGGCGATATTACGGCGGAATTTTTTGAGTGATATTACCACTGCACTAATTCATATTCATACGCCAGAGTCTACATTATATTAGTTTACTTTCTCTTATTAGGGATTCGTCTATGCAGCTACCAATTATGTAGAATTTGTCTACCGATTATCGCAATACAAAAGATACATCGTTTTCTTCCATAGGGAATTTTCCCTATTTTTACTCAGAAGCCTGAGCGCCCCCCATGATATTAATTTTGTATCTGGGTTTGTTCGAATGCACGCATTTTCGTTTTCATTTTTTGGTGCTAGAAAAGTATAATGTCATTTTCCATAGCTAATCTTCAGATGACTTCAGATGACAGTATTTATGGCGTGCAGATCCAAAAGCGCCACTATCCATATGGTCCTATACGGATAGTGGCGCATTCTTGCTCGCGTGATTATTCTTGTTGCGTGAGTCAGTTATCCTGGTGTATATGTATATGTACTTGTGTATGTCAGAATTCACGTTAAAGTGTTATAAAATCGTACGTATGTGTAGAGTTATATATATTTGGAAAATGTACAAAAAATTAAAGAAGAAAACGAAAAGAAAAGAAATGAGAATAAAATGATATATATGAGTAGTTGAAAATCAAATCCTACCTAATTTCAGAACTACTTTTTTGGCAATTTAGCATCCTTGCTGGATTCACAATACTAATCCTGATACGAAATTACGAAAATTATATATGTAGTTGAATGATATTGATCAATAGCGAGACAAAAATTAAGATTCTCACTATTTATATGAAACTTTCGCAAACACATTAATTTTCATATTTAATATTATTGCTTAAAAATTCCACATACTCATAAACAAATACATACTAAAATCATAAAATGTATTTATTCTCTTTTTTGTTATTAATAATATTCTTGAAACATGATGTTTATATTCTTATTATCAAAAAAAAATACAAAATCTACACTACTAAAGAATATTTTTTTAGGAAAAACGTTCGTATAAGGTAAATGAAAATGTGAAGGACATAAGTGCTTTTTTTATTCATCTTCATAGTATCCATAAAAAAATGACAAAATTATAAGACAAAATTTCAGTTAGCATGAACTGGTTTGCCAGATGATAGATATTGCTTCGATGTCAAATAAAGAGGTCTCTTTGAACACCTAAACATCGTGGAGGTCCAACACCATGCATGTGCAACATAATATTGATGTATCCATTTTGATTTTTAATTATTTATATGCCGTGACCGTACAACTGTTGGGTGTTGAAAATTGAATAGCACCGTAGTCTATGAAGACATAGATCAAGATGTAATTTTTACTGGTTTTTAGTGACAAGTGTTTATAAATCCATCGTAATCATACAAATTATATTTATACAGTTAAAGACTTACATTAAAAATCATTTCGTAAATATGGCGCAACCAAAAATCTAATTCAACAACAGTCTTATCCAAACTACTAAAAGCATCACAGCATCAACCTTATTGTCGGAGGTCGGGGTGGGCACTAACCTAAATAAATGATAAATAAAAACTTTATGTCAACTTTAAAGGGGACAGCGAAGAAGCCTGACTGGAGTAATCTGATCAAAGTTACCCTCCAACAAAAGTTGTTTGTCAAGAAACCGTATAAATAATAACAAACAGTGTAGGCGGGACATGTCGTAAACGAAGAATAAAAAAGATGTGTGAAGAGATATAATAAAATACCGTAAAAAATTATAACTTGCGTATAATAATAATCTACTAGCCGTACGCCCGTGAAAAATTATGGGACATAATAATTGCAGGATTTTGAAGCTGAAAATTGATGAATAGAAAACCTTTTGTTTTTTAAATTAAAAATAAAAAATATTAAAGGACCGTGTAATTTGGTTGGGGCGACTCTTGCGTGTTGAGCCGTGGGCTGATTCCGAATCACACTCTAATTACCTAAAGTTGTCATCCCAGTATAATTCTAGCAAGTTACGAACCGACAGACAGTAGATTGAATAATAATTGATTAATCATTAATTAATAAATTGCTATTTAATTTCCAGTGATTTCATTCTTTTCTCCCTAGCCGCGACATGTAACAATATTTAATTCTTACAATTTCATTGTATACATTCAACTTTTGTTTTGTTGTGTCCCAGCTATGTATTCCATTACCGTGCATGTATTGGTATGACAGTTCACTTGGGGATCTATCTTCTCAGACGCAGATAAGAAAAATCTAATCCAATTATAAAGTTTTTTTATTTTCGATTTAGGTTCATCCAAAACAAAGGACGTTTTTTGAAATGATGAAGAAATTTTTTTTTGTCGGAGGAAAAGATCCTCGATCGTATATTTTTGGTCTACCCATCACGGACGCACAATTCCTTTTATAGTGAGCTGATCAAGGCTCAGTTTAAACGCCCGATAAATATTTTTCTTCTTTCTATAACCTCGCCAAATCTGATAGCTATAATGTCATACGTAATCAGCGCACGGCTCAAAATCTCTCAATTGATGATTTCTTTTTTGTATAGTTTTTTCGTAGAATAAGCTCGGAGAGAACGAAGAAAATAAGGTACAATTGACTGCAAATTTAGACAGAAAAATAAAGAACTTTTTTGGGTACCTACATTTTGTTCACAAGTTTAATAAATTATCCTCTTTATTATACTATGTTGAGCCCGTTCTTGAAATGATAATTAAATTAATATAATACATGTTAAGGTCTTTGGTTACACTGCGTGTGACAATATTAATATAGTGTATTAACTTTAGATGAAGCCATCAACCGAGTGTAATATCTACATTGTTCATATCAAGTGCCAAAATAGCGAGTACCTATATTGTTTGTGCTTGGGGAGATTTGAGAATATCGTGTCGAATCTCCCCAAGACACAAACTTCGGCGTCATAGACATAAGTAGTTCAGATAATGTCAGTCACAGCTCAAACTATAATGAAAGTTAATTTTATTAAAATGTAAAAAACATAAAAATTAAAAACTACTAAAATCTTAAAGTATTCAATTAAAAATGGTTTATCACAATTTAAAAAACTTAAATAAATATAAAAAGTCACGTCGAATAAATAAGTATTTAACAATAAAATGTTTTATCGTGAATACGAAAATATCATCTGTAATTGTATTTTCGTGTTGTAATTTTGTAAACTTTTTATAAATTTGGTCCCACCCTATTTCAATATAATATAAAGGTGTAACAGAAATAGTCCTCAATATTTTACAGCTAGATTCCTGCCAAAATCGCGAGTCAAAATAATATTGTCCTTATATGAATAGTTATGGAGAAAAGTGACCTGTAAGATTTTTATTTTTATTTTCAGCCTTATTTTCTGTTACGTTAGAATATCATTAAAATAACTAATTTTATATCTAAAAATCATTATGGTACATTATTGAAGTCTCACAGAGACGAAGCTATTTATATGAGAGACGTATGTAGAAGTCTTTTGATAGGGTGGCCCACGGCTTAATTGATAATTATCTCTCTGTGGAAATCCAGTATTGTATTCTCAGAATAGACAAACATATAAAATATTAGTATATTTTTATATGTATGTTACGTTAAAAATAGAATTTAAAATTCATTAGCTTTATTGTAAGTCAAATAAAATTATTAAAATCTTGCAGAAATTTGAAGCAGATTTTTTTGGCACCCTGTATTTATAAAATTTACTGGATGATGCTGGTATGTACGAATATAAAACTTTGGAGAGATCAATTGTCCGGAGGATCAATGTGTGGGGATCAACTGCCAGAGTGATCAATTGTCCGGGCGAGTAAGCGACGGGGACGAATTGTCAAAGGATGAACTGTTGGAGGATCAATCAATCAACGAATCTTCTTCTTCTTTTTTCTTTTAATGGACCTATGTGGTCTGTTCTTCAGGAGATAGCACCTCCTGTGAGGTGGATTTCCGGCTTTCCTTCCATATTTTGTTACGTCTTCCCTGAGCGCGGGTTCTGTGAGTCTAATTAATTAGAGCTAAAATCTTAAAATATAAGGGAGTCTGGTGCTATCCATTCCCAGGACATGACCATAGTAGTCCCTCCTTCGCTGTCTACTTCAGAGTACAGTGTCCTCAGCTTCACATATCTCTCTTATTCTGGTGTTCCTCACGCGATCCCTAATTTAATCCCTAATATCAAGGAAAGTAATTAAAAAAATAATTCAGAATATTTTGAGTTTGTTCAAATCTTTCAGAACAGTGCTGGTTCTGTTCTGAAAGATTTGAACAAACTCAAAATATTCTGAATTGTAAATACTGGTAAAAAAGGAATTTAACAAAAATTGGAAATAATATTTTGGCGTCTATCCTAGTGTAAAATGCAATATTCGGAGATTTCATTACACACAATAAAGTTATATTGTCCCAAAAATTCCGTAAATCAATTGTAGATTTTCTCATTAGCGACATCTGTGGGGATTTAGGGGAATGAAAATGGCTTTGTACAGGCCGCATGGAAAAGGCGCTTACAACTCATATATGAAAGCTTCACGCAATTTGAACATATATACAACTTCCAAAAAATGAATAAGCATGGTATATTCTATCATGGGTGGAAATGGCGAATGTTACAATTGTGTAAAGTGATCACTTAAGCCAACCATAAAAAGACAGGTCATAAGTCCTGTTACACCCAAATGACTTCTATACCTACTTTCCCATAATTAATACAGTTTCGTCTCTGTGAGATATCTATAATATACACTAATTAAAAAAATAATACTACAAAATACCACGAGGCCCAATCAAAGACATATTGTACCTCTGCTAAATACGAAATATCAATCAAAATAACGTGCATGGGTACACTTATAAAAATAACCACGTAAAGCACGCAAAGTTTGGTAAATATAATATATTGTGAAATATTCAGCGGAGTATAAGAAAACGCAGAGAAGAAAATTAATGACTTAACAAAATATTAATTAATTAATTTCTCAAAACACCTTCGATTATTTCTATGGAGGTTTGGGTTTGCATTGTAAATTATTCGTCTCGTCCACCAAGCATGTCAATAATCGTGTGAAACAAACAAATTTACACCACAGGAAGATTCCAAAAAAATATATTTAGAGGGCGATAAGTTTTTAAAAACCGCTTGCATGTACGTAATATCTGGATAGTTAATAGTGAGAAATTATTCCTCCAATACTGAAAAGTAGTTGTGCTTAAGGCCAATAGGGTTAATGGTCATCAATTTGATCCCGAAAATGTTTTATCTCTCGATCCAAGCAATGCTCCGCTGAAAGTCTGACTTTTTTTGTCTGGAATTGATAGCAGGATAAAGCAACTCTCGTTGTTCTAATAGTATCAAAGAAAGAAGTACTATTTACGGTTTTTGAAGCTCAAAGAAATGTTTACATCAAGTTAATGGTTTTTTACATCAACTCAAATGTTTTACATCAAGAAAATGAGTCTTTATCTCGCTTTCGCTACATTTAGAATGATTATTATTTGAGGAATTTTAAAATGAAAAATAAGGCTGTTAAATTAGACATACTCGTTGCCATTCTTTACGAATTATGTTTTTTTTTATTCAAATTTAGTTTATTTTTTAAATTTATTTGTTCGGAAATATTTACAAATATAAGAAAACGACAAGTAAATATATATTTATATGAGAAAATATACATTAATGAACTTATTAACTTATATCCTAGCATATTTGACATAAACAATAATTTTGAAAAAATACATAATAATAATAAAAGTAAATTAATATAAAAGACATTAGCAGTAACAGTGAAGATAAAACATGATAAAATAAATAACAATATTAAATATATCATATTAAGATATGTCTAACTATACTCATATATTGCATCGCAATATTGAATCAATATTTAATTGTTAATTAAATCATAATTCAATGTTGCGACGCAGAATAATGTTCACTTGTGATCTTAGATGGCTTAGAGACACACGATAGATGTCAATGTCGGTGAACAAATCATTGCAGGCTCGGCACATTCCCACTGTGGGTGAGCGTAATCCGGAGTTGGTGCGAGCAACAGGAATGTGGAAGAGGTAGTATGTTCTAGTAGCCTTTGCTGGGACGTGGATGTTTATAAGTGATAATAGGGGTGGACAATTAAATTGGTTTCGATAGATCTTACTAATATAAATGTCAAGAGCTGTGCGTCTGTTTTTAAACTTAAATTGTTAAAATATTTCAATGAATCTGCATAGTGCTGCCGCGGAATGTGTAACCTAAAGCTAAGCGTTCTTACGTATTTTCTTTGTATTTTTCAAGTGTTTCAATATGTATATTACAGTTAATTTTTTATCATGAAAAAATAGCAGTGGAATGTTGATAGTTTTTTTTTATTGAGGTGCATATAGTTAATACGTGTCATATTAATATTTTCACTATTTTCGAAGTAAGCTAAATGTTTGTATAATGAAAATAGGACTAACCTGGTGATCTCCTAGAACGAGACTTGAACCTTCCATTACTATTATATCAATAGGCGCGTGTCAACCACTATACTAACAAGATACTAAGCATTTAGAAATACATACAATTAAACCCACGTATCAAATCAATGTTATATATATTTTTTAAATATCATAGTTCAGAATTGTAGATCAAAGCAACGATTGGAAGCGTTATAATTTTGAAATCACCTATCAATTAATATATTTGATACATCATTATTTGAAAAGGTTTAATTAGTAAATGATAAGTGAGGCTTGGTTGCCGTGGCACACAAAAATTATAAAATTGTGATATTATTTCATCAAAGCGTTGTCTAACCTGTGTTTCAATTATATTATATTATTGATTGAATGGCATAACTATCTAGAGTACCTACTTAATTTCAATCAGAATTTCAAACAAAATTATTAAGGACTCCAAATGTCATAAAGCCTAACAAACAACTTTAAAAATTAATGAATGTATATACTATGTTTGGAAACACTAATAAAAAAAATTGAATTTTATATCATTGCATGGTACGTTGAGAATGTACAATAATGTACTTTGGGGCCAAACAATTATTTCTCAAGAAATGGGTAGGAAGGTTTATTCAAATCATCACCCAATAAATAAAATAAAACTTTGTATAAATTATTTTAATAAATTTAACATTGTCCTGTTTACGGACGCACATGAAATGATCCATAAAATAGGTATGCAAGAAATCTATTTTTGGGAGGGAAAATTAAAATGGAAATAATAAAAATATTTTATTTCAAATTAAATTGTTTATTTATTATATTACTTTATTATATTGTGAATACATTTTTTAAGTTCATTTTATCATTATAGGATCTGAGGTTTCATTGTTTAAATGTAAAATTTCAATGACGTTATTTTTTTAATGTGTGATCTTTTTTTTTTCATGTTACCAGATTGATTATGTCATGCAGATTGTATTTAGAAGTAAAAATGGAACTGCATATAAACGTCGGCTTTGTAACATAAGCTTTAGATTTCAGCATATTTACTCATACCTGCGTGCTGCACGTTTTTGAATGCCTGGATTAATTAATGTTGCACATAATGCACAAATATATTTAAACATGCAAACTCTTCTTCAAATTATTCCAAATTATGTATTGTTGTAATTAATTATTTATTTTGCAACGTTTTTTTTTATTTTCAATAATAATTTTCGGCAAAACAGCCGTTAATCAAAATGAAATATAGAAAATGGGTGGAAAAATTCGCGAAATATACTAGATGTATTTGCAAACTGAAATTCTAATGAGAAAAGTTTGTGATGTGAGTACGAGTTGTTTGATTGGAGTTTACGAAACTCAAATAGCTGTAATGTTTAGAACACATTTTATTCCGGGATGAGTAACGTTGTTTGGCGCATCGAGATACTACCGAAAATAATTAATTAATTTTAAGTGAGTGCAGATTCCTGGCGGTGGGAAATGAAATGAAATAGTACAAATTAATTTTATTTTATTAAATAAATTATGTCATTGGTAACAAACTTAATTGGAACAGTTTCCGTAATTTGCACTTATCGTCACTCGAGAATATTACACTTGTCTGTGCAATGCTCTATTTCACGTCGTTTCTATCGCACAGATTCACTACGTTGGTAGACACTCTGGTTCTTTATTCACCGGCTGTCTACGTTCTCTCGATTTCGCTGGTTTTGGTTATGACTTTGACTAAGACTGTCACTTGTGTCCGCTACTGCGCAATATATTTCCCTGGAATGTTCCGCTATATTTTCGTGTGTTGGAAAATTCTCAATTATATGTAGTTCTTCTTGTTTCTACAATCTCTTGACAATATTCCATTCATAGCCTTATAGATAAATGTTTCTTAAATATTTGCATATTTTATCTAATATAAATTAATTATATCTCGTTTTATTTTCACGCAATAAAGTATACTTTGTTTTACATAAATAAATAAAAAATGAGTGAGTTATATATAATGAGCCATGAGGATTTTAGGGAAGTAGAAGGATACTTTTAAAATGTAGTGCACTAACAATTTGATAACAGAACGTGCAGTAATTTATTTATTCTTAACGTAGGTAAAGAATAAATAAGTTACAATAAAAATATTCTCGCTAATGCTTACAATTGCTCATTGCATGCATTAACCACAACGTGCCATACAAATATTTCAAATACTACGGTGAGTTTATGGGTAAGAATTTTTTACTGACAATGGAATATAAAATACATAATATAAAAATGAAATGTTGTTTATTCTCGGATGTTTGAATATATTGAGATGCAAAATAAAACGGTCAATAAAACACACATATGAAAGCATAATATAGCCAAGCGCACGAATATATCCATCTTAGCAAAGCTTCGAGTAAAATATATGTTATTCACTGTGTCCTCGACGCATTCTTCTACGCTTTGGATATACTGCACGTCGTCATGACGATGCAGAATTGGAAAATTTGTGGTCCTTGGAAAAAAGGAAGGCAGGAGAAGTGGCGGAAAATCACCAAAAAAATTGACTGATTGGTTGAATCTCTTAAAGCTAGTATCCGTTCAGTTATACTTGCTACTGAGAATCGAGTTGAGAATAGAAAAGGCCGTAGAGATTTTACTGAGGGATGACAGATCTCAGCAACGAGATACTAACTCTTTGATTTTGGGTCTTATAATTTGTAAATTTGACCATCGTTAACCCACTTGCATTTTTTCACAAGGAAATTGCCTTTGTCGATATGGATATACAATTTTTTTAACGTAATATATTGTAGATTAAAGTAAACGATTCGTCGACATTCTGAAAAATGATTGTTTTCCGAGCATATCTTTTATATAGAAATATCTTATAACAGCTCTTGAGATACCCACGGTACATTATTAAGCATATCATAATTTTGTCCATATTTTAGAGTTATGACATTTATGAGAATTGTGGCAAAGTGCAAATAGTTACGTGCAATACATTTACAAACCCATTATTAAACTGACTTGTAAAATATATTCAAATAATAAGTTTAAGGAAGATTAGCAGGTCATGGAATAAAAGGGCAATCGGTGGTACGTCGTTATTTATTTTTTACATGGTTAAGCTCCGGGAGCGAGTGAAAGCGTACAAACAAGGAAACAGCATCAGGGTAATGAAATAACTGACTGAATGAGTCAAGATAGCTGATTGAGTGATGCACTGTCGAGGGGCCGCGTTTATACAGCCGCTGACTCTTTGTTTGTTCCTTCTTCGTCGGTCAGTCGAGACCCTTATCGCTGACGATGGACCTTGAATATATTACCGCGTCACATAGAAACCAGAAATATGCTAATATTTGATAGTTCGAAGTGGTGGAAACACGGGTGGAACACCTCTTCAGCTTACTTGATACTTTCTTCTACCTGATATTTTTAACCAATCAGTTTTATGGTCTTTAAAATTACCGTGTTTTACAATCTCCATTGTTTCAATTATTAGATTGTTGAAGACACGTGGTGTAATGAATTTAGAGTATCTTTGTCCAACATAAGTTTTCATATTGGCAAAATATATTATGTCGTATGTTTGATTTTGTTTGTTAGGTTCTTACTTTTATGAAATTTTATTAGTAAGGATTTAAAGCATAATTGCCTTGGGTCGAGAAATTTTTAAACGTTAAATTCGTTATTGGTACAGTTGCCGGCAAACTTCTTGAAATTTTTTGGCGTAGTGGGGGAATGCGCAGAAGACAAAATTTGGGTCTCTTTGCTGGATTGGTACATGCGTAAACTTCCCCCCACTACGCCGTAAAATTTCAATATGTTTGCAAGCTACTGTCATCCTTTACTTTTGACGTTGCAAAATATTAAACTGCTGATCTTTCTTAAGGCAATTGTCTGGCAAAGTGAGCCAAATTCACAATTTTTTCTCATATCTTCTCTTGCGTTTTTTATCACATTTGATTATCGATTATAATTTTAATTTTTGTCTTTATGTCAAAATAATAATACCTATTTTTTTAATTATTGAAGCAAAAAAGTTGACATCTTTGTAAAAATGGTTAAAAAAATCGTACGAAAAATAAAACATTTTTTAAAAAGCTTTTTTTTAAACAAAGATTGTAAGTAAACAAACTGAAATAATTCGCAATAAATTTAATAAGTTTGAGATAATCTTTGACTATATAATATTATTGAAAAAAGACGTGTCACGAGTCCATACAGTCACATAAGGTCCGCAAAGTGGAGCGATTTTCTTCATTTTTTAAAACATCGTAGGTTTGAAAATTTACAAATTAATTAAATAATTTAATTTGTGTCATTTTCAGAAAATATCCGTATTAAAATATATGAAACCTGATGAAAAAAAATAATATGATATCTTTCCATACAAAAATGTGATAAAAATGCAAGAGAAGATATGAGAAAAAATTGTGAATTTGGCTCACTTTGTTAGACAATCGCCTTAATAAATGAATGAATAAATAAAGCTTAGTGAGTTAGATGAGAAATAGGACTAACTTGATGGATTCCAGGGTGATTTTCAAACCCCCGCCTACCCACTCGACATTTTATTAATTTGTCTTTCACAATGAATTCATGAAATACATCTTTATATTATATAATATTGACCTTTTTGCCTAACGCAGTGTATATTTATTTCCGTTGCGTGAGAGCTTATGAAAGTCAAACATCCGTAAAAGCTTGAGAATGTCTCTTATTTATCGTCAACAGCGAACTGACTCTAGAGTTCATCCTGCGATAGCCGAGGGACAAACTAATATAAACATATTTTACTGCCTCCCCGTATTTACGGCCGTCCTTGTGCTTCAAATATCGTACTCGTACTCGTGAATATGATAAAATGTATGTTTTCATAACACTATATCAAATTTGAGTTAGTAAGTATTGATTAACTAATTACTTATGGTTATAAGTATAACATAGCCGTGTACAATAAAAACTACAGTACAAAATTTTATTTTAATGTATGAATAAAACATATAAATAAAACATATTTAGCGGCAAAAAATTGATTTGAGAAATATCTCCAGAAAATAATAAACTTGTAGAAATCAACTGCAGTTACGTCTCCTAAAAGTTATGGAGAAGCAGAACAAAAAATTCAACTTAATAATTTCCTGGTTTATGCAGGCTGGTTGAGCGGTGATGAGTGTATAAATTTGGTGGTGTATGTTGATGTTGTTGCAATGAAGTATATATAATATTTCGAACGCGTTAATGTGGCGGCTCGCGATTCATACCTGTGGAAGGAAAACAGTGCTGTCAATTTGATATGCCTCGTAGCCCAGTGGCCATGACTTTTCCATGGTTTCTCACATCGAATTCGCGCACGCGGGCTTGACTCCTGGTGAGATCACAACATATCTATGTGATTTACTCATTAATTGCCGATATATTCGAGTTGTTGTTTTTAATTGCTCCAATATGCTCCTTCAATCGTGTGGCAGTATTGCTTTGGTTTATCTTATGTAGAATGCTCCACAATCGCATGGAATTCTGTATACACCTGGAGACTCGAACGGTGTGTTATCTTTTACAGTACCTAACATACGTGAGATCGAACTATGGGGGCTGAAAACTGTTTTTATATTTAATTTCAACACGTTACTATTACATATTGCACACTGGCGATCTCTATTGTAGAAGAAGTGAACACTCCACAATAAAGTGCATATAATTTACGGCCTCGAAAGCAGTAATCAGTCCGCCCTCTACCTCCGCGGGTATAGGTCGTTCTCCTGATGACGTTGAATAAGCATTCAACGAAACGTCGAGAATCATTTCTCGGAAAAACATATGCTTCGTATAAAATATCCGCAACTATTTACAGTTAAACATGAATATTAGTTAATAACTTCTTGTCATGGGGTCTTCAAATATAACAAATCACATTATTTCCATATTTTATAAAATTTTGTATTCTCTATTTTATAAATACATATGGGGTGAGTGTAATACGGACGGCTCCTTTTTCAAGATTTTATTGAAGAAGTCTTGAAAATCTGTCGATACTTTTCATACAAAATACAATGTACAAGGAAACAACCAGTTCTTCTTCTTCTTCTCGTATTGTATCCGTTAAACGGACGTTGGCTGTAATGATTTTATTTACTACGGCCTGAAATAGCTCTACTATTGACCAAACCACAGTTTTAGATTTTTCAGCTATGATGTCCTCACTCTCCGACTTACGGCAATCTTTCCCTGCATTATGAGATGCAAGATCTCGTACTTTTCTGGATTCCTCATAACAAGTCGGAGATATTGAAGTTTTCGCATTTTTATTGTTTTAATTATTATTTTTTTATTCATTCAAACCATAACATTTTCATTCGTAACTCTGTAAAAACAGTTCTCTTCACATTAATTCGGTTTCTTTGAGTGTTTTGTGTGAGACCAATTTCAAAGTTTCATCCGTCGTAACATACCCTAACCTTTAAAGTATAGTAAACGTGGATCAAACACACTAAAGCGACATTGAAAATATTGGAAACAAACTTTAATAAAGTAGTTTCAAAGAATATTATGAAAAAAATACCACAGTGGAAAACTTTGGGTTAAAAGGAAAAGTTCAGAAATATTGCAGGTTAAAAATAATAAAAATATTGGACTATTACTACAAACCTCAATTTATGTAGGGATGCTGAAAACCGCTCAGAGATCGACATCCGGCTGATTGGTTGTTCCGGTTTTAGAGCGAGGCAAGCATCCGCCGTCCATCACATTCGCAGTGTTCATTACTAGGGTGGGAATATGGGTTATAAATAACCCTTTATTAATCCCTATTGTATGTGAATGAATGTGTTCCCCGCTCTCAGTCTACAAGGGCTAAAATTTCACGCATTATCAGCCGAACGATGATCTGATTTTTACTGAACCGACTCGAAAAATACTCAAATAATTATATTATTTACGGCGAATAGAATTCGTGAATCTATGTAATGCTTTAGTTCATTATGCTTTGAATAATTCAGCCGGTTTGTTCGTGAAGTATCAGGTTAAGAGGGATTTTGGTATTGATGAGTTTTTAACGGTGAAGCCAAATATTAGATGGTAAGTAAAGTGAAAAAAATGAGATAAATGCCCCCTGAAGATGTGTGATGAAATTTATCTGCAACATGGGGTCAACAGTAATAGTAATAGTAATAGTAATAGGCGCGGCAACAAATCGTTATATATATTTGCGTTACATATATAGAATATATCAGGGGCTCACGTTATCTCAGAACTTTCGTTATCGTTGGGGGGTGATTACTTTTTAACATTTTTCATTATTATCACCCTTAAAAATATGTATTTTATGAATATACATTTTTATCTTGTCCTCTAGATCTAGACAAAGGGTTTGCTTAAATGCATAACTGAATTATTTAGCGACGTATTTCAAAAGGCAACGAAGAATTATAATTTATAATCCAAGATACTTTTAAAATACTAAAAGACAAAATGGCATTGGTTTGATCGGAGAATTTAAATTTATTTTAAATTTAATTAGTCTTAATTTAGGGGTCGCTGATCCGAGCGAAATTTGACATGAGGCTCGTACAGAAGTAGGTACACGTATTTTTAATTTAGATATGGATTTATGTAAAGTAAGATTAGTCAAATATCGATTAAAAATTTAGGTGTTGTAAAAACATTTCATTTTTTTGCATTTTATTTACAGTGAATGGAGTTCGTTTATTAAACATATATATATTAAAAACAATTTGAACAAAGAATAAAAATTTATGTTTAGGGTTTTTATATCACCCTGAAGAAGTAAATTCTGATAATGAATTTTTTTCGGTTTTTATAAAAAACTGAAGTAAATATAAATAAAGCAAAAGTTGTATTACTACATATCAATTGTGGCAATACAACGCAATGAATCCACGTGGATAGTAGTGCTTCTTTACCGCACTATTCTATTTAACTCATTTTAGCGTTCATAATGAATAAGTTGAGCAAATATAAATTATCTACATAAGTTTTCATTGCAAAAGTTACATTTTATAACAGTTTTATATAGATAATTAAAACACAATCAACTACTGGTGATAACTATATATTTTTTAGATACATAGATTTATGTTGTGTTAGGAAGATAATGAACGAAAATTTATTAATCATTCCAATTTGATTGAATTAAGCACTATAGAATTATGAATGATAAAAAATTGAAATGAATGGAATATTATGGCAGTCTTCCAACTCACAGAGTATGCATGTAATAATTATAATAGAAAATTTGCAAAACGTTTGCTTCCTACAACTCTTTATGAGAGACGTTATTTATTTTAAATAACTGTGGAAGCGAAAAACCGTGTATGACATTTTCCCAACGGTAAGCCTGCATAACGCAATGCAAAAATAATGCGGTTAAGCATCTCACTGTGAAAACTAGACGTCTGGTGGTTGAAAGAACACTACATCGCTTTTATAATATAATTACACATAGGGTGAATGTATTTTTTTCAGGTTTCATTGCAAAGGTTTGTAACTAGTATGTACGTAAAAATATTGCAGAAGGAATGAATTATGAATTTGTGAATGCCACCCACAGAAAGTGAATTTTTTTAGCATAGTCTAGAAACATTATTTTATCCTTATATTAATATGTGAAGCAATAGCATTGTGGTTAGTTCTTTTAATGGTAAAGGTAATGGTTTTATATTATTACCTGTTTGTTTCTCAGAGTATACATATATAATAACTTATGTTTTAATCTCGTATTTTTCTCGGGATTTATATTTTAAATATGTACTTAAAAATCCAAATTTCCGAAAATGGTTGGCATTAAAAAAATTAACAAATGATTTGACTTACACATAGAAATCTAATAATAACACGTAGGAATAACACGGAAATACATGCAACTGATGTAAAAATACATTTATTCCTGAATATTTATATTATTCCTACTTGCTATGTTCTTGCTATATATAATTTTTTATTTATCCTTCATTAAATTTTTACTATGCTTTATTAAAACTTGTTTTATTGCTTGACATATATTACCTTACCTTTATTTTTTGTAAAAGCCCTAAAGTCTATTATAACAAAAAATAGGAATAAATATATATAAAAGTGGTTTGGTTTAGAATGAATGTATCAGGAAAATATACAAAAGTAATATGATTCGTATCCAAAATGCAGACTATCATACTATCATCATCATTCATGATTTTAGTGATGATTAAACGATTACGACAATGATGTACTTACGGTACTTGTACTTACGGTTTGATTTTCAGTAAAATATTACACGATTTTAAATAGCACCGAAGCTAGGCAGTAATCTTTAAAAAAATGCTGTCGTTAGGATGAAGTGCGGTGGAGAAGTGAAGCGCCTAACGGAAGTGCCGGCGAGAAGCCCGGCTAGCTCGCTGGTGGCGTTATGCGAGCACTTTGGTGCGTTGCGCTCTGGCTACTTTTGTGAAGACGTGGTTCTACTTTCGCTACTTTGTATCGATAGATGGCTTTCGTGACCGATAGATTCGTGTCCGACTAACTAAATATCTAATTAGTACATGTGAAACTACATACCCATTCTGTTCGTAAGATTCAACAACTTTTACTTGTTGTTTGAGTTCATACATTAATAAAACACTGCTTAAAACACATGAACGGTAAATTTTCTTCTTGAATAACAGCTTTATAACTTTGTGGTAAGAATATTTGTATTAATAAAAAGAAAACACTTATTTAATAATAGAATTATTAATATGTTGATTATTAAAAAAAATATGGAGTATTTTCTTTTATTGAGTAAAATTTTAATTTTTGTTATAATACTAATAAAAAAGGAATTTCTCAATCAAAATCACGTTTATATATTGAGTAATAATAATAAACTCTTGCTGGCTTATGATAGCAATGTTATTTCTACAAGGTACCTGCTTGTTTTAATAAACTTTAAAGTAAAATCAGGTTTTTTATATTTCATTTCCTGTGAATATACATACCGTAAAGATAATTTAAACAATTTGCAATCTATATTTTTTTCATTTGGCGTGATTGTTCGCTTTTAAATGAGCAAACTGAAGGTTTATTTTTTCTAAAAAGAAAGGTAAAAGAATTCATTCAAGCGTATTTTTCCAATTTCCTGATATTTCACGTAAGACGTTTATTTTGAATATGATGGGTCGGGTGAAATATCCTCGGGAAATCCTCGTTGAGTGGGGCTGCTGGTTGGGGCAGCCGAGTGATGAATGAAATGAACTGATGAAATGGCAAAACGACCCTGGTTTATACTGCCCGACCTCAATTTCAACTTTCAATTGTGGCTGGCCCAACACACAAAAAGAATCTTAATCAGATGAAGGAAAAAGGCAAAAAGAGATAAATTTTTAGTAGAAATACGCCCTGATTTAATGTAAGACCACCAAAATTGTTCTGTTTCTTTCCTCCGTCACGACAAGTACTTAAAATATTTTCTTGAGTGAGTCGTCTAATTACCAAGAATAGTGACCATTCGGGAGTTGTTTGCTATGCTGGACAATAAATTATTCTCTATCTTTCTCTGCCGTCGCTGTTTAAATATAAGAGGAAGCACACCGCTTACCCAGGACCGTTTTGTAAACAAAAGATTCCATATCGGCCTTACTCATTTGCTAACTGGTTGACATTTTTTAAATGTTTAAGTGGATGCTTTGCCTTAATGATAAAAACATTAAAGACGGAATTGTGTCGCATAGCTGTTGACACAAATTTACCACTCATTGTCCTCGGAAGGCATTATTTTTATTAATAAATATTAAAATAATATACAACCAAAAAAATCAGTAAGTATACAGATTAACAACAGTAAAAAATAACCAAAGCAATAGAAAAACAAGCAAATAAAAGTAAAGTAACCAAATAAAAAGTAGTAGAGGCAGACAATTAGTTAGCAAAAGCAAAAAAAACAATAGCTATCAACAGCAGAAATTAATATATAGTATAGAATAAGCTAAAAACAAATTACTAAGGTAAAAATAAAGTTAAACAACTTAATAGAAATGGGACCAGCAAAATAAATGAACATGAAGGTGAGTAATATAGAGTGAGAAGTACCAACAAAACAAAGCAGCAAAAAAATATCAAATATATACAGTAAAAGAAAAATAAAAGCAAGCAATGTAAAAGAAAAATCCACAGTAAAATAGTATGAACAATAGAATAGTGCAGGGGAGCCGTGGTGGGGCAAGGAAGGCATTCCCTTTCGGGGTGAGGAAACCTCACGAGTTATTTAAACATCCATCTGCTGTTCTGACAGCCAATCCAACATTAGTATCATTAATCTGATCAGTATAGATATTGGCTGCCCTGTCTCTAGCCTTCCACCTTTCCAGCCATTATCAACATCTCCAGGTTATCATATTTTCTTTGGATGTGTATTTGAATGTCGATTGTCTGACGTGAATATTCCAATTCGTGGACAGTTCAATCTGAAATCTAACTTACGTACTTAAAATAGCGCTCTCTAAAACTGCTGTGCAGTTTGGCATATGTATAATGTAATAAGTATAAAAAAATAAATAAATATGAAAAAAAAGAAAAGTAGTTTGCCAGTAGTCAACTACGAGAGCACGGAGGTCCCTCTAAATCCGATCTCTCAAAGCTGTCGTAGTGTCTTCATCTCCATTCTGATTTGTACGACTCTTTGAACAAGCCTAAGTGCGACCCACCTAAGTGGTTGAATATTTAAAAAATGACAATATCAGAGATATCGCAGAGAACTTAATTTTGGTTTTAATGATAATGCTAAAAATTATCTTTGTAATCCGGTCCGAAGATTCTATTTCTTTCAGAAAGTAAACACTTGTTAAATAAGGATTTTAAAATTCAGATAAGCTTTGGTTTTCTGTGGTATCATAGTACTACGCAAAAGTCAGTGTATCTGTTCCAATTGCTTTTGCTAGGTGGATAATTAGCCTCGGCTGACTGACCTAGGATTTGAAATATCGTTCGTAAATTACATAATGAATATTACGTAATACACAATTATATACATTTACATCGATAGAAGATGTCCAGAAGCCCTGCTAAAAAACTATTGATGTTCTCTTACTTAATAAAATTTAAAAATCACTCAAGTGTCAAAGCTAACAGTTTTATTTGATTTATATAAATGTATTATAATATACTAGTATGTATAATATAAACACATTATAGGTAATGGATCGCAAATAATATGCGAAAACACACCACTCCCACGAAAAAATATTTAAATATCCTTGAAAAAATGTCGTTTCACGTTGCCTTCATTCATTCTTGCTCAACGTCAAAATATATTCAGTATGTACAATGTGTGGTGAGACAGAGATGAACGTGACCCGTCAACCTTACCGCATCGATTTCTACGACGAAAGCAGATATGTCTTATTGGACCCTCGCTCTTCGGCTTGTCAGCACAGATAACAAGGTGCGTTACATAAATCACTCACTTTATAATTCATAAGAACTCATTGTATACTTTAAAAAAAAGAGATGCGTACACGAAATACATGTCACTTTACTATTTTAAAACTAAGGTAAACGCCTGTACCTACTATGAAAATAGAACCGCCATAGACTCTACGAGCACTACCTATCGTGTTACGTATTTTTGTTCTCCCATTATTGTTCTTGTTTACCAATAAATCGACAGTTTAAATTGTAAATATTTCTTTGCCGTCTTGTATCTCCATCTGTCGTGCTTTAGCTTGTCACATATACTTACACTGTAAACTCGAGCGCATTCAAAAAATTCACATAATATGCCTTCAGCACCGCACGTGTCCATCGAGATTCATGTCTCTTACAGATGGACATGATCTTAATACACCGCACCTACAGCACCTTCCGCATTACTCGTCTTAACAATTTACCAATTTATAACCTCTCATCCGTTACACTGGTTACCCCGACGTGATCGGGGTATCAGTCAACATTTGTAGACTGGTTGTTCTCCAGGAGTGAGGCTCGAATTCCCGATTGCTGGATCACTAGGCAAGTATCTTAACCAGTGCAATGTTTGAAGGCAAGTTTTCATTAATAAAATCATTAAACTATACAAGGATGAGGCATTCATGTTTTTTCACGAGTTTTCGTTCATATCATCAGCATTTATAAAGTAGAAGTAAAACACCGCCAGCGTAACTAATAAAATAGCTGAAACAATACAATAGATATATAAATGCTTTTTTTTCGTAATATTGGTTCATATTGAAAAATAAAGAAATATGATGTAAACAATATGGCGTGGAGGCTCATTATTTGACAACCAATTAAAAATTTCAATGCTTCAAATTTTATGATGAAAATGATATTGAAAACAGTCGTGTAGATCTAAAAATTTCAAACGAAATAAGCTGTATGTATGAGAGCACCGTTTGAGTTCAGAAAAACAAATTTGTTCCTTTATAATTAATATTAAAATCCAATGTTCATACTCGTATTTACAGATAACGGCCAGATAGTGTGGTTTTCAGTCAAACAATGCAAGCTCAGAATGAAGAAACATTCGCTTTATTGGAAATGCATTGTGAAACTCCACACATCTTACATATCCACACAGCTTGAGATTGCATTATTCGATATAAATTTGAGCATGCAACCCGTTTGAAACCATTCACATTGGATAAATGCACTTAGTGAAAATATGCTTCTTACACCGCAGACCATAAAAATGTTGATGCACGAGACACCTTAAAAGTAGAATAGAATATATCATACTCTTCTGGGTAACCGGAAATAAGACAGACCTCTATACCTATACCTCTAACAGACTATAACGATAACAACAAAAGAAAAATGAAATTAATCTACAATTTGAAATACCTGCCGTCAGCTGAAACGGTTTACCAAATGACACAGCAATTAAAGGTTAATAACATTACCAATATCGAAATACTAAAATTCATCACAAGCTAGCAAATAGAGGAATACAAGACGAAGACATTAAATTACACAAAATACACGAAAATCATCAAGACTAGAAGGGCTCAAAATTACCACATAACTCAAGCTAAAACAAAAACAGGGCAATGATGACTAATTTGACGGCAAAAATGCTAAAACTCAATCAAATATAATAAATGACCCTGTGTCCTTATTATTATTATATCAAACTATTATGTAAAACGTTTACAACTTAAATTGTAAATTTTTACACATGCAGATAAAATGTTATAATATAATTTATTTTTAACACAATTTGAAATAATACATATACTAGAAGCGTTCAAAAAATGTTAAGCTTTTGGTCGACAGAAATACATTTATTCATTCGCTCTATACTATAATCGTCTTCATAATAGTTCCCTTGGTAATGCACACACTCCCGCCATTGTTGGAAACATTTTTCGTAAGTATCTTTTAAAATTGTGGATTTAACTTGGGAAATAGTCAAAAATCATGCGGAGCCAGGTCTGGAAAGATGGGAGCCTGAAAAACCGGGAGGACCTATATTTGCCAAGAAAGCTTGAATTAGATGCGAAGAATGGGTGAGTGTATTATGTTTCTTGTCACTACTACGGCACGAATTTTGCGGACATTCTTCATTAAGCCTAATTCCACTGCCAAAATTGAATGTACCTTGAATGCTTAACCCCACCTCGTTCGATTGTTTTTGGACTACGGTACGACGATTTTTGATTTTGGCTTATTGACAGAACATCTGTCATGCGATTCGACCGAATTTGAAGTGATTTGAAGTTGATTTGAGTCCCCGAAAGCCTATCGAATCTTGCGAATGGCTTTCACTTAGGTATCGCCAAGGATTTAACGAAATTTAATTCATGCGCATGAATTTCCCCTACATATACTCGTATATTCACCAAAACACACCTATCGCGCTTCATTTGTTTTGGCAGAAAAAAAAATAATGGCTGGATTCAATTTTAATACATTACGTATTTTATTTCTCAAGACATGACAATTATTACAAAAATATAAGGTATATAGGTATCCATAAAATGCACAGTATCAATGACCCTAAGGATGCGACCATGTGGAAGACTTCAAAGAAGACAGAACGACTAAAGAGCTTGCTGTGAGGATAGACGGCTGTGCCGAAAATTACTTCATGAGAAGTCAAAGATCCTTAATGGATAGAAGCAACGTGATGATTATGTATTTATTATATCATTATAATATCAGAATATATATAGAAAACGTTATCTGGAAAGATTTCTATGGGCAATGTTATCAATAAAATATTATTTATTGTGGATTGATTCCCCATACCCTCAAATAATTGAATTCCAATTCAACAACGAACAATACAAATTTCAATATGCAAACGGTAAATGAAGTACGAACCTACGGTAAAAATATTTATTGACCGTCTCGTACCTTGAAAAACCTTTGGCATTTCAGAATATTCCTGGAAGATTTTCTCAGAAAGATGCAATTCCAAAGCGTAAATCGAAATTTTTTTATCTTAGAAAAAATTACTTGATTATTAGAGAGCCAGGAGTAACATGTAACGCAATATAATATATAATAACGCGCCTTTATGGTAGTGTTTTTAATAACGTCGTTATTCAAGATTAGGATCAAAAATTATATCAAAAATTGGCGATCGAAAAGCAATTTCTGTAAAGTTTAATATCAGAGATGACTAAACTATGACATGCGTGTCATATCGTGACTTGCAGAATAATTCTTAAAATTACGATTTTCTTTGCAAAATGTATTTATGTATCTACAGTATAATTATTACACTAAAAATAATTATCAATAAAATCTGCATTAGTAGTTGCTTGCTGCTGGTATTGAAAATATGGACGTACATTATGTTGAATTTTGCTAGTGGTGGTACAAAAATATGCATATTTTGTCAATGTCTTGTGAATTAAATTTTTGAGTCTTCTGGTTAGTATCTTCAGGGGTATTATGCCGTGTTTTTACGACCTTTCACACACCAGCCATTCAACACATCGGCTCTGATGATAAACCCTGCAATGAGATCCGAAACGTCGGCCAGAAAGGTCGTAAAAACACGGCATAATACCCCAGAAGACACAAACCGGAAGATTATGAGTGGACGTGAAAACCGAAGAACATTCTTAAATTTTTGAGGTCCGAACAGATTACGCGAAGTAATTCGAGTAAATATTATCGATATGTATATCATAAAGCTATACTTTGATCAAAATGTGTACGTATTGTAAGGAGTTGTCGGTTGAAGTTTGACAGCCGAATACAAGCGAAGGCGCAGGCGCGCAGAGAACAGCGCAGAACATGCGCAGAATGACGGGCCGGTGTGCTCAGTCATTGAAATAACGAACTAACAGATAATTCGATAGCGGAGATTTTAGAAAAGTTCTTACCGCAGTAGCGAAACAGTTCTTTGAGTTTAAAATGTAGTATTGCGTTTTCAGCGAATGTAAAATGTCAGGGGTTAGCACTCAGTCCGTTCCTCTTTAATCTAGTCATGGACTACCTAACCAAAGACATTCAATGTGAACTACCATGGAGTCTGCTATATGCGGATGACGTTGCTACAGCAGCTAAAACGCAAGAGGAGTTACAAAACACACTATCACTTTGGGTAGCAGCTTTAGAGAGTCATGGTTTACGCATTAGCAGAAGCAAAACTGAATTCATGAAATGCGTATACATCAACATATCAGCCCATATACATCGATGGGCCGAAAGTACCTGAAGTAAAAGAGTTTAAGTACCTAAGCTCAGTACTCATAGCCGATGCAAACTTTGACGCTGACATAACCCACAGAAACCGTGTAGCATGGCAGAAATGGAGATCGCTTACTGGAGTTTTGTGTGACAGTCATGTACCTGTGAGGACTAAAGGTTTTGTATACAAAACTGCAGTAAGACCTGCAAAGATCCACACCTCAGAATGCTGGACTGTAAAGAAGGTTCACGAGCAAAAACTCCATACCAGTGAAATGAAGATGCTCAGATGGCCTGGGAGTGTAACGAGACGTGACAAAGTGAGTAATGAGCATATCAGGAGTAGTTTAAGAGTGGCTCCTGTTACTGAAAAGGTGAAAGAATCGCGACTGAGATGGTATGGTCAATGGTCATGTAATGAGGCATGGAGATCATGCAGTGCATTCCGCACTCAAAATACAAGAAATAAAAAGAGGTAGAGGTCGACCTAGCACCACATGGTGGAGTAGTGTGGAAAAGGACCCGAAGAACGCCCAGTTGGACAAAGCGATGGCCCAGAACAGAGAATCGTGGAAAAAAGAATAAGGAGAGCCGACCCCAAATGAAATGGGAAATGGGATAAGAGAAAGAAGAAGTTTATGTTTCATGCGCCTGAAAGAACTACTCGAATACCTACACCATTTTATTGTGACAAACTAGAACCAACTGGCATTTTAATTCTCTTGTACCCAGACTGCAAAGGCTAGGTAACACCTATGAGCATATCTCTGATGTAAATTCCAGTGTAGCACAATATAATATAAAGATTCGCTACGAAAAAAGGACCCTGCCGTCCTGAATTCATAATGCAATCACAAAAAAATTATTATATGTATTTTTTTAACCTTGTATATACTTCACATCTCCTTTTTCTAAATTATGTTTTATCTTTTTCACATCCTCTTTTTATAAATTACTCTAATAACTTTAAATAACTATCAAAACTATTATATATTGTCAATTCTGTAATTATTTACTGTTTCACTCTTTGGATTTCTTGTATACAGGGTTATATATATGTTGGAAAACATTAATAACTTCGCAGGACTATATTTCTGCTTTGATTATGAGTCGAAAATGTTCAAGCTATTATGACCTAATATCAGTAGTTATGGAGATATGCGACATAAAAGTTTGCATTTCTGACTTATTTTTTGTAAAATGTTGGACTTTTATTACAGTTAATTATTGTCGATTACAAAAAATTCATTAGTTTCAACACAAGTTAAATAAAATGATAAAAACCCTAAAAAAATTCCAATTGGAATTCGAAGGTTTTTATTATTTTATTTGACTTGTAATTAAAGGAAATGAATTTTTCATTTTCGATATAAGTTACTGTAATGATTGTTCAACATTTTACAAAAAATAAGTCAGAAGTATTGAAAAAAAATGCAAACTTTGATGTCGCATATCTCCATAACTATTGATATTAGGTCATAATAACTTGAACTATTTTCGACTCATAATCAAGGCAGGAGGTTATTAATGTTTTCCAAATAACCCTGTATATTAATATGTAAATGGTACTTCTGTGCCGTATACTGAAATAAATAAATATATTATCGTATTTACAATTCAGTTATGATAATCCGTTTAATAAATCTAATTCTTACATATTAAATAACTGACTGAGATAATAACGATAATTTATCTTCACTCCCTAGCAGAGAAATAATTGCTCAAGCGCCAAGAGCGTCTCTTCCTACGGCCTGGTAAGTAGGTAGGCCCCTAATGCCCCCCCGCTGGTGTCTAGCACCTCGTTTGTGGGTATTCGTACATTCGTAGACGTTTCAGCCGTCTACGGTTTTTAATAACGTTCAAGCTATCGTTTGCCATATCGAAGCCACGTCGCTTATTTCTTCGTACGGCGAAAGTTTACGTAAACATTCGAGTGCTGGAAATTCTATACGACCCTCTGGTGTAGTAGACTCAGAAGTGGGAACGCACATATACTATTCCTTTATATTAAAGCGAGTTTAAAATAAATTTCAAAGGTAACTCAACCAAAGAGAGTGTGAAAAGATTCCACGACTCAACCCGATCGAATTCATCCTTAGAATGATCGGTAAGAATCCTCGAAAAGAATATAATAAAAATGAAAAAGATAACAAAAAAGTAATAATAATAATAATAAAAATTATAATAAATACTTAAATAATTATTTATAATTTTTTTTGTAATATACAAATATTTGTATAAAAACAATATCAAGAATAAGCAGTACGTACCTACATACAAGATATAAAAATATAAAGTCATATCACGTATTATATAATAATAAAAAAATTGAAAAATATAACATAACATTAAATAAGTATATAGAACAATATCAAGTATAAAATATAAGCAAATGAACAGTTAAATATAAAATACAAAAATAACGAGTATATTATAATTAAAAATATTTCACAATAATAATTAATAAAAGTAAAGAGAAAATATGATAAAGTTGAGACTTTTCACTAATAATGTGGTAATATTAGGTCCTTACATATGAAATTGGCGTTTTGCCGTACTGGCAAATTTGATCTCAAATATCTTCTCTTTGGTTAGGAATTCCAAATCCAAATTTATACAGCTATTTACTCATGTATTTGTGTTTTGAAAATTATAATTCATTTGTTTTTTCCTCAATTGTTTTTTTCTTTGCGTCACTCAGTTTACAAAATGAAAAACTTGAAATATCGCGTTATTTACGAGTACGAGTTCCACCGTGGCACCAGTGCTGCAGAAACGGCTCGAAGGATTAATGATGTGTATGGCGACGGTGCCGCAAAAGAAAACACAGTGCGTTTTTGGTTCCAACGTTTTCGTTCTGGAAATTTCGACCTGCAGAACAAGCCCCGTGGACGGCCGGAGACCAAAGTTGATAATGAAGAATTGAAGGCTATTGTGGAAGCGGATCCATCGCAAACCACATCCGAGTTAGCTGCAGGCTGCGGTGTTAGTGATAAAACTGTTTTAATCCACTTGAAGCAAATTGGTAAGGTGAAAAAGCTTGAAAGGTGGGTACCTCACGAATTGAGTGAAGCAAATCAACAAACGCGCGTTGACTGCTGCGTTGCATTACTCAACCGGCACAATAATGAAGGGATTTTAAATCGAATCATTACCTGTGATGAAAAGTGGATCCTGTACGATAATCGGAAGCGCTCATCGCAATGGCTGAACCCTGCCGAACCAGCCAAACCATGCCCCAAGCGAAAATTGACTCCAAAAAAGTTACTTGTGAGCGTTTGGTGGACTAGTGCTGGTGTCGTTCACTACAGCTTTCTTAAATCTGGCCAGACGATTACGGCAGATGTCTATTGTCAGCAACTGCAAACCATGATGGAAAAGCTAGCTGCTAAACAACCGAGGCTGGTTAATCGCTCTAGGCCACTGCTGCTTCATGATAACGCTAGACCACACACTGCACAACAGACGGCTACCAAATTAGAGGAGCTTCAATTGGAATATCTAAGACATCCACCGTACTCTCCGGACCTTGCCTCAACAGATTACCATTTTTTTCGAAATTTGGATAACTATTTTATTTATTAATAAATAAAATTTTCGGAATTATTGTCACTAAGAATTTGGATTATAATTAAAGAAACTTCTATAGAATATTAATTGATTTGCATTAATACAAGTCATCATTATTGAAAACGTGTGAAAAAATTCTCATTAAAATTGTTTTATTAACTTTTACTCAAGCGAATGCATTTTATGGTTGTTCAACGTTTCTCAGAAAATAATTCAGAAATATCGCAAACAAATTCAAACATCAAAGTAGATTATTTCCATAACTATAGACAAAAGGACATTGTTGCTTGAACATTTTTGAGTCACAATTTAAGTAGAAATCTACCTATAAAGTATTACGGACTGTTTCAACCTGTATATGCATTAGATATGTCCTTGAATAATATATGAGATGATAATCTTGTAGATAACCAACGCTTTCCGAAACAATTCTAAATCATCTCAACAACTAGCGACAATATTATGCGTAATATATGTAAATATTTTAAACCTTTCTGCCTGGCAAGGAATCAAGGGGTCACCGTGCAAGATCTTTTTAGCATGAAATTACCTCTCGAAATGGTACATTTTAGAAGCATTTTACGGGTTAGAGTTGTTCTGAAGGGTGAGTTTTGTAACTCACGTGGGGATAAAATAAGGTCAAAGGAATGTTCTTGAATCAGCTTTATTTTTTACCCGAATCTTGAAAAAAATTTGCATAGTATTCCAGGTGAAGTGGTTACTTGGTAGAAGTCTCAAAAATGCCTAAAGGTTGAATGTCGCGGGAAATACTTACTATTTAAGTGAGCGCAATCAGAAAAAATTATTTGTTGTATGAATAAATATTAAATTGAAATTCAGAATTACAACAAGATTTTATTTTACACATTTTTTATCAACGATGAGTGGTTACTGGCAAAGTTTTTTTCTAGACGAGAATTTATTAAAATGATGCTTCATTGTAATGTATTACATTAAATTTATATGCATTGTGAATAAAGATAGCACAAATTGCATTCACATAAGTGTGAATGTGCAATAGAAACGATTAAAAATATGCATTCAGTCGTATTTTTATAGCGACGAGACTATCGCAATCCAAAATGTCATGTCGTGACCCAGCATGCACTTGCTACTGTTTGTCTGTCATATGCGTCAACTGTTGTTTTCTATTGCGTAATGTTTGATAATAAACATTATTAATCGGGTTTTCGAGAATACCCGCGTACTCAGAACTCTTTACAACTCCTTGGTGCGGAGTAGACTCGAGAGTGGCTCGATGATCTGGGGCCACATGAGGGCAAGTACTCTCTTATGGTGGAGAAAGTCCAAAAGAAGTTTCTGAGATATCTCTACATGAGAGAGTACGGGCATTATCCTTGGCTTTACCCAACCGAGTTTCTCCAGGGTATGCTTGGCTACAATAGTTTAGAGACTAGAAGGAATGTGTATTTGATTACACATTTTTATCGATTGTTGCGCGGTATGATCGATAATCCTGAAATTATGCAGAGCATTGGTTTGTATGTTCCTGATAATTACACTAGACATCGTCAGCATAGATTGTTTCACATTCCAATATACAGGACCAACCTGCCGATGGTTATGCCTGTTGGAAGAGCCACAGCTATGCTGAACAAGATCGCTTTGGGTATTGATATATTCCATGTGTCTGAGGGCGTTTTCCGAAGCGGGATTCTCCTACACCTTTGACCAGATTTTATGTTATTTTTAATTTATTAAATATTTTCATTTTTGATATATACTTCCTAATATGTATGCCTTAAACATTTTGTTTGTCATGTACATATTATCATGAAATAAATTGAATTGAAAATTGAATTGAATTGAATAATATACGTAAAAATACTTGCTAAAATTATATTAATTTTAAATTTTATTAAAAATAAACAAGAAGTTCCACATTTAATACACTACCAGTGGAAATAGTTTAGTGAGTAATTATCAAAATGATTTTAAGGAAACCTTCAATATTCCCAACAAAGGGACTTTTCGAAATTTTTAACGTTCTAAATATTAATCAAATTTACCAAAAATTTGCGATACTACAAATTCACAAAATGTATTTCAATAAAAATAAATTTGGATGTTTTGGTGTAATATTTAACATCAGCTGGAAATATTTTGTTACCTAAATGTATTACTGGCACAATCAAGGAGGATCGTTTTTTAATGCTCTTCCCAATAAAATGAAGACAGAAAAAATTATATAAATTTTAAAACTTAATGGAGACCCAATGAATGAAATGACTATTTACCTCAGAACAGGTAATTTATGTACCTAGCGAGGTAGGTAACGATAAAGGCCTGCACAAAAAAACTGTAAATTGTACTTATTACTATCTTACTCATAAATTCTGTTGTTATTATATTCTAACCATAAATCATGTTTGATGCAAGCTTTTATAAAAAAAAGATGTTATCTAGCTAATAAAAAAATAAAAATTGAAAAATCTACTGCATAAATCAATCACAACAATACTATGAAACAAATCTTATCATTAACAATCAATATATACTTTTAAATGTTATTACAATATATTCCGGAGGATAAAATGTGGTTACTGGAGCAATGTCGTGTTATTAGGCACGACTCAAGACAAATATTGACAAATATATATAAATGGCAAATAAGACAAATATATAGACAACGTCTTTAACAAGTGAATCGAGACAATGTCACACCCAAAACCACCCAAAACCACCCAAAATGACATCAACTGACTTACCAGATGGCTGGATCTTAATTTCCTAGCACAGACTGCAGCGTCACTCCCGAGCAATTATTTACTTGAATTTCCTGAATTCGATAGGCACGCTGTTGTCTTGCACTTGTTAATTTAATGTATATTTTATATTTCGCGTACTGGCGCGAATGGATCAAAACGCAGCGGTACGATTCACTTAAAATTAGCGGCAATATTATAAATATGAATGGAATGGCGAGATTTATTAAATGATAAAAAAAGGATGCGACGCGTAAAAATGTCACTGGCGGCGCCACAAGGTCAGAAAGCGAAGTAAGCGCTGTCATGCTCATGCGACATCTGTCGTCGCGTCCCAAGCTATCTAGCCAGGGGAGAGTCACTCCGGATGGTCTCCGGTCGAACAAATATCGCGATTGACATGACAGACAAAAATACAATAATCCTTTGAATAAACACCTTCTTAATTTTTATAACTTAATCTAATGTTTCTAGATAAATTCATTTGGTGGGTAAGCGTTTATCATTCTGTTATTCAAATAGATGATATGTAATTAACACCATTATGTAGGTACAATGTAATTAATTAAATAAAATTAAAAAATATATATACATTATTCAACCGAAAGAATGAAATTAACCTAACAAAAAACATTGGAATGCTATCTTATACTTTTAAATACTTTTACGGTGATTTGTTAAAAGACAAACTACAATTGGGAGCGATTAAAAAGAAAACATCGTCTTTTTCTCGACCCAAAACACTCGAGAATAGTGTAAATCGTAAATTTTAACGGTTACGGCCTGAGTCCTATACACAACGAGACTTTCAGAGACATGGTTGTTATAAATCTCAGTACCGTGAACAGGTGTAAAGACTTTGATCTGGAAATAAATGCAACCTTGAGATTGTTGGAGATTGATAGACTTGTAGACGGCTCATGATTTGACAGCAAGAATTTACATGTGTGCACAAACTTAGGATCACAGACAATATGTACTTTCAAAATTTGTTTTGAACAGTTCGACAAAAAGATGGCGTTAAATTATAAATATTTACTCTGTTAAACTGCTGCAAAAGAGATTCTAACATCACCGGATGGACAAAAGGAATATAAACGATTAATGTTGGTACCTACCTACTAAAATTCAACGTTTGACATTTGACGTTCAAAAGCTTCACGCATTTAACCGTCAAATGTCAAGTGTGAAGCAGTAGACATTACAAATATCAAATCTCATCTTGGTAGTGATCGAATTAATTAGATCCGGTATGCTACGTCAGCTACGAAAATCAAGAGTTGTTTTGGAAAAATTCAGAGGAGCAGATTTCCTATTTCAGAGATTGTCTTCATTCAGAGATCAAAATTTCATAAAAATGCCACCTGAGGACACGGGCAACTTATAAATCGTAATCCTTTTTATTTTAACTAATATACAGGATGTAACAGAGCTCCGAAAACCTTTGCAGGTAGATTCCTGCCTTGATTATGAGCCGAAAATGTTCAAGCAACCATGACTAATTTCAATAGTTACGCAATATCAAAGTTTGATTTTTTTTTAATATTTCTTAATTATTTTTTAAAAAAGTTGAAGTATCAACAGAATAAACACCGATTAAATTTTTATAAAATAATATAAATTATAATTTACAAAGTAAAAAATATTTTAAGATTGATTTATTCCTCCTAATAAGTAGGCGTGTACTGCCTTTAAAAAATACCCTTTCCCTTCTCAGGCCTACCCCTGAAAAACGGAGGATGCCTTCAAATTGCGCGTATCCACTTTGGAAGTCAATGTTTTTCCAAGAAAAATTCTACCTTCAAAGGATTTTTATGTATAAGGCCTGAATCTATGTACTACATTTCGGTCCACAGTAGGTTCATAGAAACTGACATGAACGTAGAAGTTTTAATAAAAAACGTTTCAGGATTTCACTATGTGGTGATTACTCCGCTTTATTGCGTTCATTTAATAAGAAGATTCCAATTAATGTAACTTGACAAGTACCTAATAGATTTGATAAATTCAGTATTCGTTAAAGGCTCTACATATTTTTTTGCAATGTTATTTCCGTTTACCGTCCTTTTTCTCGAACAACCGGTGTATCAATCCCGCAATACACGAACACCAAATTGAATTCAATTTTTTTTTGAAAAGTCTAGATTCTGATCCGAGGCGAATTACCATTCGCATTACCTTCCACTAAAAATCAAAAAGAAATCAACGTATCGCATTCTAATATATAGGCACATCGGTTTTACAAACCTTTCAAAAATAAAATCAAAAATAAATAAAGTAGATAGTTTAAAAATTACATGTTCTTTGAATTATTTGCGTAAAGTATAAAAGATAACACAAAAATAAACTATTGTAGATAGTTTATTTTTTTAAATTTATTTAATATTACATACAGCATTATTAATTTTTTTTTCTAGTCCATTTAAAGTATATTGATACATCTTGTTTAAACAATGTTTATAAATATCTTTTTCTTCTTCTCCGTTTTACTCTAATTGACAATAGTCGTAATCTTGGGGCTGCGACTGCTTATTGTGTTATGTTTTTGTTGATGATCGGTTGCCACCAATTCTGATTGAAAGCATTTCTTGTGAATTCCAGGTTTGGCTCCAGGATTGAAATTTTAACATAGTCTTTTTTTACATACTTTTTAACAACGTATTAAACATACTTTTAACATCGTGTCAATTGTCGGTAACCTTCTACGAGACGTCATTCTTTCCAGTCTTTCCTGGAGTGCCAATTTTTCCACGGTGTCCTTATAATTGAAAACGTGATCAAAATTAGGACCCTTTAATTAAGGATAGATGCTGTTTGATGTATACGTTCTATGAACTGTCTAAGATAAGCTGCCCCCATTTTTTCAGAGCATCTATCCAATTGCGCTGCCATTCTCTCAGAGTTCGTGTTTCAGCAAAAGAAAGATTGGGAAGACAAAGGTTCTGAAGAATCTTAAATATAAATATAACAAGATATATAAATAGATATAAGTTAGAAGGCGATCACTGAAGAGGGATAAATTGAATATCAATAAATATTTTTACTTTTAGATGAAGAAAAATTATTATTTTTACCTACAAAATATATTACATTTTTCCCGTAATATATTCTACTGAAAATAATAATTTTACTAGTGAATAGAGTAGAACTTCTCAAGCACCCGAGGTTTATATTTCTTTGAATTTTGTCGAAAACCCTACGCTAAATTTCGGCTTGAAAGGTTGAACACATTTCCTAAGGAGCGACTGACTGTAAAAGGAAAGGACTACGTGGAATAAATTTTATCCTGTGAGCTGTTTATGAATATTTAATAAATTTTGTTACTCTAACATTTCTTAAGTTTATAAATTTGTAAGTTTTTGACTTTCTTGCATGTCGACCTTTCAATTTTTTATTGTAATTATTTTTCGTCTTTTTAATACCTCTGAAATTTTAATTATTCACTTAAAAAAACAAATACATTTCTTTCTAAGTATACATAATATATGTAATAAAAATCAATGGCAAGGGATTGCTTCGAGAATTTTTGTGGCCTTTTTACAGATACTTTTGCGATACAAAGTTGTTTAACGATCAGGAAGCGATAAAATCCTTCATTGCGAGGAAAACATTGTTGTAGCAATGAGTTAAATGTAACTTAACACTTATTGTTAAAATAAATATATATTTTTTTTAAATTTCTGAAAAATACTAATAATAAATCGATTTTTGGCTCTGTGTTTTTTTATCGTTAGAATTGGCAAGCACCGATGAATTTATAGGTTGTATAGTATGAGAAATTGAGGCGACGTGATTTTTAACCCTTGTGTTACTACCCGGGCACCCGGGTATCCATTTCCGAATTCAAGTAAAAATAATTTTATTCATAAACCCTTGCTGCTTTTGTCCGTCCGGATCCTCATTATTTGAGGTATTTGAAAGAGATTTATGTATAGTTTGATGCAATTTTATTTTTAAAAATGTATTTTATATGACCTTAAACTTGACTAGTCCTCCGATTACTACCCAGGGTGCCCGGGTACCCATTCGGTATTGATATTCTCATTCAGTGATAGACATAAATTTTACCATCGGATTTCGTTTTATTGTAAAAATTAATCATGTTCGGTTTATTTTTGAGTCCCGACGTTACATCACCATGATGCGCAGATAATAAAAGTATAACTTTATTCAGTTTTTTGGCACAAAAGAACATTTTTTTACATTATCATTGGATCCAAATAACAATCCTTTACTTTCGCCGGAATATACTTTTTATTTCATCAACGGTTGCCGTATTCCAAGATAAAATAATATGTTGTACTTTGGCATATTACATTGGACATTTTTCCAAGACTTCTTTTGGTAAGTCATGAAAAAATGTCCAATGTAATATTACGTCCACAACCTTTGAGCGGCCAATTCTTTCACGTTGGTGAGTTTCTCGTCCAGATGTTAATTTTCCGGTGTATACTCGTATTTAGCCAGTAAGAGGATAATAATTTTCTGCTTGCATATCCACCATACTTTTATCCCCTATTTAGCGGGCTTAGACTGAATGTATTGGATACATTGTATGATTCTGCTGTAGACTGTAGAAAATGATTGCTCATTGATTGTAACAGTTGGGTTGTAGAATCTATACACGCTGAAAATTTTTGAATTCAGTATCAACCATACATATTTCACGTATCGACGCAGCTCTACCTTAATTCAATCGGTATTTCCTCATATTAGCATCATCGAAGCGAGGGTATTCGACGCTCGATACTGGGTATAAATTACATTTGAACGAATCAAAAATATAATCTGTATTTAGGTAATCGGCACCATATACTATCAGAATACCTTTGAATGCATTTAACTCGGATGAAGTCAAATCCTTCCAATGTGTTTTGTTAGTACGATCATGTTCGTTGTACTCAATATATATTTTCCTTGTTCTCTATATTGGTGTGACGGACGGAGAGTATCAACAATTTCTGGTGTAAAAACACATTTGAATGTAATACTAATAGATAATGCTTTTCTTGATCTGTGTAAAACACTTCTTTGCCGATGATGAACGATATAATGTGACGTAATTTTATAATGAACATGTGGATTTTTATGCCATATCATTTCATTGCTAGCCCGGAAATGAGCTTGAGCAGATGTCGGTGGTTCAATATTATCCTATCTTGTTTTTCGCGTGATGCAATATCAAATACAGAAGGTGACGATGAAGAATTAGTAGAAGATATGGACTATCTTCTACTAATTCTTCATCGTCACCTTTTGTATTTGAATTTTCATTTTGATCAGTGCATTCTGAAATCCAATCTTCGTTCTTGCTATTCAAAAAATCCTCTGTATCTAAGACCATATCATTACACAGAAATTGGAGTAAACAGTCTTCTTCAGAAGCGCTCTATCAACAAAGAAATATAATATAATTAATTTATATCTTTGATTTCATTTAACGTGAAAATATTAATAATAAAACATCAAGGTTATCTCACATATTACCATTTTACTAATTTCTTAAGTTTTAGTGAATTTGAAAAAAGTTGAGACGATGAAAACTTAAATGTTGTAAACATATAATAAATTTTAACTGTAAATAATATATAACATATAATAAATTATAACTGTTATAAATATGTAATAAATAAATTTCACATGAGACATATCGCACTTTACTAAAGCTAGCTATAGTAAATAGATAGCTAGAATTGAATATATAAATGAAAAATTCAGACAAAATGCACCAGTCAATGTCAAGCAAACTGATAAAAAGCAGATATAAAAGGATACAGATATCGTTATGAGAAGCAGTGACCTTCAAGGAAGCAATTTGATCATTATCTCAATATCAATTTGTGATATACAAGATAAAAGAATGCATGGGGAACGTCCATCCAAGTAGAGTACCCAGGTACCCTGGGTAGTAACTAGTGTGAAATATTCCGGGTAGTAACATAACGGTTAATGAAATCAATAATTTATTCTTTGTTTTAATTTTCAATTCAATATTGTTGAATTAAATAGAATGAAGATCATACATTTAAAATAGCGAGGCATAAGATGTTTGAAATTTAGATCTGTAACATGAATCTTGTTTGACCCGAAAATGCCAATAAAACTTATAGGAAAAGTATACCAGATTATTGTTAGACCCGAGATTATGTACGGCTCCGAATGCTGGACTATGTACGACTCCAGTAGGCACTAGAGTACTAGGTAACTTGAAACAGAAGTAATGCGAATACTTAGATGGTTAGAAGGAGTATTATTACAAGAAAGGATTAAAAATTCACACATTCGTGGTAGCCCAGGCTGCCGGACATTTACAATATGCTGGAAGAACGACAGCTGAGATGGAACGGACACATAAGATGGAGACCTTACGTAAGAGACATACGTAAAGCTTCATCGATAGTCATGCAGAAGCTCAATAAGACCAGAGAACTCCTGGATAACTTAATGCTCTAAAAGCCTGCAGAGAAACGGCCTAGACGAAAGTGACACGCAGAACCGAAGAAGATACAGCCTGAGAACGAGAAGAGCTGATCCCAACAACCTAAGCAAAGAGTTGGGCAGTGCAAAGAAGAAGAAGGGGCAAAACTGTTTTCTCAGAAATACATAAATTTATATTCCCGTACGTATATAATTATAATTCTGGTTTAAAATTTAATTCTGGTCATTTGTTATTTTTTGGTCATTCATTGGCTTATCAACGGTTTTTTTTAATGCTACAAATGATTTGATTAATTTCACTATTCGCTTCTTTTAAATAACAGGTTGGTAGGGTGGGAAGAAGAATATTTAGGATATTAGAGGGTATCAATCTAATAACCTAATATTAATTTATTTCTTGTTATCTAAGTACACTTTTTACTGTCGTTTATTAAAATAAAATAGTTAATTATACACATTTTATTTAAGTGTAAAATTTATAAATTTATTTTCGAACATTAGATAAATTAAAATATTTTGCATTATTATTCTTCACAATGTAAAAATACAAACCAAAGTTAACCTTTTGTTGCCTGAGAAATAAGTTTTTCTTTGTTTATTATTTAAGTGAAAATATTAATCCATAAACCTTGCGTCTATTTACAAATTAGTTTATTAGCTCGGAGAACAGTTCATTATCCTGAACCTTTTAAATTTTCATCACAATGTCCGCTGTAGACTTTAAGACCTCATTCATAATCTACGGATTTAATTTAAAAACTTTCCTAACTTTGGCATGCAAAACGTTACGTAGGATCTAGTAGAGTTTGGATTACGGGCACTTGAACACTTCTTTTAATCTCTTTGTAAATTCAATCAATTTTGCATTTTAATTTAACAATTTATGTGATATCTATAATACTATTTTCTAAAAAAATGTGTATCGCTCCGTTGGTGAAAAAAGGACACAATTCAAAATATAAAAAAAGCTTTAAACGAGATGATTTTTAGTATGTTTCGTGTAGTAATTTTTGATGCAACTTAATTTAATAATCTATTAACTTTTCGTGTGTGTACGTTATTTTTGATGACATTGATAAGATTTGCCTATCCGATGTTTTTTCACAAAATAATTGTTTGTTTGTAGATTAACGATAGTAACTCCTCTAGGAGTCACTTTTATAATAAGACATCAGACCTTTTTCCATAAAAGACCACATTGTTTTGAATTTTTATTTATTTTGTATTTTATAAATCGTGTAAATTTTCTATTAAATATTCTTGCAAATATTTTATTGAAATTTTTTCAATACATCTTTCAAATTTCACTTTTCATCTTATTTCTTTCATAATTCATCTTATTTCTTTGAAGTAATAATTCATTTTCGTGAAAATACATTTGATTAAATTTCAGGTCTATTGTCTCCAAATTAATCATGTCAGATTCAGTGACAGTAGAGCTAATGAAAACCTTACGATGGAATCAGTGATGGTAGGCTATAAATGATCGGAATGATTACAAAAAAGGTCATACTTGTGGCAAAAAAGCCCATGAAGATCAAACAAAAGATCTGTCACGCAGTTAGACAGCCGCAATAATTAATCTTTGAATTTTATTAATGAGATTTTACGGAATCACCTTTTAACTATCTAAGTGATTTCGCTTTTAGCAACCTTGCATTTGGCTACTACATACTTCAATGGGACCATCGGCACTTAAATGAATCGTTAATAGCCCCATAGCCTGGTTTAGAGCTTTTATACGCTGTACCCAAAATATAAGGCACCGTTACAGCGTAAAACATATAGGATAAGTGAAGGAAAATCGCAAATATTTCTGACTTTTATTTATTTTCCATATATTGGTACAGTATACGCATAAAAGCTTTTCAAATTACAACGAATACGTCACAGAAATAAATGCGTTCATGTACGAATGACATGCACTACACATATACAATAAACAAGAGAAGTAAGATAATTATATATAATCAGAATGTGCAAACATGGGAACTTATAAAATGCAATTTTTTAATGCAAGTGTTGATGGCGCCAGAAAGAGAGGGCGACCGCGGAAGACGTGGCATGACTAGATCAACCAGATACTGGAAGATGGTCCCGTTAAAAGCCTCAACCGGCGCCTCAACCGGCGAACTTGCATGCGAAGATGTATGAATGTGGATGAGGCGAGAGTTGTTTGTCAGGATAGAAGAGTGTGGCGCTCTATCCTCTCTGCCTGCCCCCACGGGGAAACGGCGTGATGGTAAGTTAGTTAGTTAGTTTCATTATTCATAGCTCGTTTGTATGTTGTGTCAGTTTATGAATGTGTAATGATGAGTTTCGTTGTGTGTAGGGCGTATGGGGTGAACTTGAAGGTAGGGTGGACGTGAACAATTAAAGGAATACTCGTTTATTAACCATCCTATTATTTTTATGTAAAGCACCGAATGATCCGAAAACAAAATACTTAGTAAAAACCTAACATGTAGCCTTCAGAGATTTCCCCAATAATGTATGATAATACGCCCAATGAAAATGAAACATACTGTCTTTATCGACTTTTTAAGAATTGCTGCAAATATTCCTTACACATAGATGCTAAGATGGTGCATGTTTTGTGGGATCACTTTTTAAGGATATGTAGCACAGCCAGTCTACTTTGGGCCCAGATTTATCATGGTAAGTAAACTTTGCACGCAGTAATCGTCCACATTAAAATTCTTCACGGGTTAAAATGTTTTCATTCATCTGTACCTATAAAACTCAATGACTTTCTGTTCTCTATACAAATGAATACCGTTTGACCGATCTGCCCCAAATTTTGCATAATTCTTTAGGACTCGGCGGGTAATAAAGACAATTTTCTCCTCCCCCTTTATCTCACCCCCTCCTCCAAAATATTTTACATACAAATCTACACCATTTGGCAGATCTCACTCAAATTTTGAAAACATATTCTTTAGGTACCGACGGTATACATAGGCCACATTTGCCCCCTAAACATACCATTTAAGCCAGCCTAGATTTTTTTGGAAACATTATTTTTATTAGAGACTGCATAATAATGGAAACTTTGTGTGTCCCCACAAACTTATTTAAAATTTAATCCATAGCCCGGGCAATGTCGGGTATGAACGGTTAGTTTTTTCATGATATTTTAAACAGTTAATGCAAAAATAATGTTCATATTCAACCAAATAAATAAAATTATGGTATTAATTACGCAATTATAGAAGTCTCAGAGAGACGAAGCTATTTATACGGGAAACGTGTATGAAAGTCATTTATAGGGTAGCCAAGGGTTTATGAACTGTGTGCGCTAACTTAAGTAATCACTTTACACAATGAAATGTTCACCAATTCCACCGTAAGAACATTTATGTTTTTCATATAAATAATTTCGTCTTTGTGAGCTTCTATAAATTATCTTAGTTAAATTTATTCAAATTTCGACATTTGTTTTCATTAAAAATATAAAATATATTATTTCTACCGATGCTAATGCAGATATAATAAAAAATTAATTGATTTATTCTAATGTCACCTAGCGAGTATTACATAGGTACCTACTCAAACGCTTTTGCTGTTAGTATCAGATGTAACATTTACGAAATATTACACATATAAATCTCAAATGTTTCGTAATCTTAAACGATTGACATAGCGAAATTGTTAATCGCAGATCGTCGGATAGGAAATATTCTGGGTTTATATCCCAATGGTAGCCAAACAGTTTTTGAAAAGATATATTATTCTGTACATCTTTCTGATTGATTTATCTGCTTGTTTCTTTGTTAATATATTTATTTGTTTTAGTGAGACATTTAAAAAAATAAAATACAATTGACTTTGAATTTTAGAAAATATTATTATTATAAAAAAAGTTGTGTCGGAAGAACACATTTCTTTTATCAGTGAACTAAAATCTTTATTATGAGTTTTTAGCTATCTCCAAAATTAAATTACCGGTGAATGAATTTTAAACCAATGAGTACAAATATTTCCGATGAAAACACGCTAACCAAAGGCGGTTTCGAGCGTGCATTAGTGTAATTAAAATTCCCACACCTTTACGTAAATTGATACTATTTTATTTGCCGACCCATTGAAAAGTGAAAATCAGGCCACTTCTTTATGTTTTCCTGTGTACTCAAATATTTCACTGGCTCGGAAGACTGGAAATGTTGTATAGGGAGTAAAAATAGCCCGATGTTTTTTAATGATCTCTAGACAGCTTGTATTTTCTAAAGCATGGAGAAAAAAAAATTTCAGGCAACTATTTCGAAATTAATAAACAAAAGCTTATTTTTTTTGTTATCGAAATATATAGTACAATAGCTTTAACCCATCGAAAATGACATAAGCTTTACTATATATTTTCGCCACGAGCTAAGGATATAATTGTAATTATATCCTTAACTCACTTAATTGTTAGAACAGGGTCATCATCGCTGTCATATACAGCGTCTTGGTAGCGTTAATAACGGACTTTGTTGCAATTGGCGAAAATAGAAGGTTTTGGATCTGAAAATTATTATTATGCAATAGTGTTAATCCTCTGTTCTTGGAAACATGTGTATCAAAGTAAAATCAGTTTTTCAATCAAACAGTTTATATGAATTTAGTCAATGGCATAATCTGAATGAATAAAAATATATCATTATTTGGTAAAATATTAGTCTACTTCCAAATAGAATCCTTTTAAGACATCCTCGCAGAAACATAAAATGCTTTTATGAAAATCTTAATGATGAGGTCATCTCATCATTCGCATTAATTGTTCGGTCTTAGTATATATATATATTTACATAATTATTATATAATTATCGGGTGTGTTATCAGACCTACCTATGGTCAAAATCTTGTGAACTAATTTTAAGAAATCTAACGATGAAATAACGAATAAAATAGGGAAATTAAAAAAAACACATATCTGAAAAGTGATAAAAACTCAAAATGTCGCGAAATACTTAGGCCGCGCGTAAATGCCATAATAATTAGTAATAAACGATTTTTTATGTTGTTCGTACAGTTAATATTTAAAAACTTCTGAGAATAGCAAAGATAGTTTATATTAATTTGTCACAGGCCACAACGAGGCAAAAACCAAAAATTCAATTTCAGCACGCCTGTCGTCTTTAAAAATTAGACTAATTAAGAACGAAAGTTAAGCCACGGGGTGCTTAATTGAGCCTCTAGTACTGGAGAACCAGCTTGATCAAATTAAATATTTACTATTTTCCCATCAGCGCATGCGCTAGTTTGAGAACGAATTTCGACAGCATTTTCCAAACCTTCTTTCAAAATTTCCCTAAATTTTAAAACTCAATTTTTATGTAAAGACAGAAAATGTATATTTCTAGAAACAGGATTTCATAAATATTAGATTGGTATGAAAATAATTAACGTTCTAGTTTTTATTAAAAACCCAACTTTATTTTTTCACTGAGAGTGTCACTTGCGCTCTTGCAAAGTGCGTTTTCAGTCTGTATTTTGGAAACGTTTATTATTTACTAGCTGCAACCCATCAAAAATGATGGAACATTGGTTCTCGTCCTTGCTAAGTCCTAGTATATATGTGTAGCATCTTTTTGGCGCTCCACAGAGAGGTGGCTGAAACGACCGGTTCGGGATTAGTGAGCCGGGGTTCAAGCCTCATCTCTGGTCGTTTATTTAACCGTTTAAGTGCTAAGCAGCGCTATCGCGCTTCTTCTGCATCCTCTCTAAAATTGCGTGAAGCGTGACGGCGCTCTCACATCACTGTGTCTTCGCGCGCGAGTTAGATGGGTAAAAAATATAAACTTGCGGAGTGTCCGTGAAGTTTATATATGATCAAATTCATAGTTTGTGTGCAGCTATTTTTTTTTTCTATTGTACCAATAGAAATTAAAGAAAATGGCTCAGCACTAAAAGGGTTAAGCCGTGAATTCGAACGAAATTACGTACGTTACACGTAGTTACAGGGACAGACGGACGGACGGACAGAGAACGAAACTATTATGTTTGGTTTTGTCTAATCTACATACGGGAAATACGAATAGGTTCAAATTATTAAAATAATGTGATAAACAACTATGTGTTTTAATTAGAACCTTGCAGATTGACTTGACATGAAAGGTTACGGCACCATGCAGGCTGAAAAACACTATCGTATAATTGATTTTTCGTTTACTTTCTAAAAATTCTAAATATCAAGCGCCAAACATGGCACTTTCTAAATTAAATTCTCATTTTATCACTTCAGATATCGGCGTAAATTGTTTTGATATAATATTTTACGTATTTGAAATTTCAAATCCTACTAATGACAGACTTTATTAATGCATGTCAATTTTTAAAAGGTAAATTATTTCTCGTGTTTAAAATGGACACATATAGCAGTAATGGTTAGATGTTTTTTTATTTAAATTTACTTTTTTATTTATTTATTATACGTAGATATATTTATAGGTATTAAAGATACAAAGATTTTATAAGTATAATACAATACATTTATGCAAATAAACGTTTTACTTGTCATAAAAAGGCTGACGCTCGTGCTTGTGGGAGGAATAATCACATCAATTCATTTCATAGACATTAAAACTGTAATGAGTTGTGAAGAATATTGAGAACAAAATAAATAAATTTTGTGTGAAACTCATGGGAATTTCAAGAGGTTATTTATTAAATATTTTTATTTATTTTAAAATGACATGGTAATGAATGGTAATTAATTAAATGCCTTAATTCCTTTATAACCAAAATAATAATGGTTCTGAAATGATCTTATAGACTTGGAAGTTAAAGAAACCATTATAAATTTTTCTTTAGAGATTTGTAGTATTGATACTTTTTTATACCAGTGGGCACACAAAATTCTTGGACAAATCGATTTGTGGGGCAGGTTCTGTTTTTTTAAACAATTTTAATTATGCTTTTTTTGTGCTATTAAGAGTGGAGTTGTATATGATCCTCCCCACCCAATGATACCATATTGTAGTATTGATTGAATTGAAGCATAATGATTAATTATCTTTGGTAATAGAATGTTTCTAAGTCTAATAAAAATATATAAAAATTTTCTCTTTTGACGATAGAGTTTATATGTGACCTCCATTTCATGTATTAAAATGCCAAGTTCTCAGAATATCGCAGAGTTTGAAGTAAAAGATACTTTTATTGTACGAAAAATATTTTTGATGTATTTTATAATATTTTTGGATACGGAATTGCTAATTGAGGTACATTTATATATGTACTTTCACGTATGCCTGAAAATGATTACAGAGAAATTTTTATATAAAATAATGAATTTTATATTAAAACAAATAACATACATTCCAGTAAATGTTACAATTAAATTGAAAATATATTATTCTTTCAGCGTTTAGGTTTGGCTTAAGGTTTCCGATAGACAACCATTGTTTCGTTTCAACCCAACTTCGACCTCCGCTTCCAAGATCAACTAGAAAAAATATTTAAACATGCAGACAAGCTGACCACATCAAGTGAATACGGCGGAGAAGATTTGAATACAAAGTAAACTTTATAAACTGACTTAAAACAGTGCGGTTGGAAAGTGAATGGATCATCGTGTTTGCACGGAGTTTTTGAGCCGTACCTGAAAAGTTTGAAAAGCGTACTCTTAAATATATTTGGTCGATGAGATCGGGAGAAAAAGGAATTAATATATATTCGAGTTCGTTTAAATCTGTAGATCGTGCAGAAGTTTGGAACGGATAACTGTAATACCGATCATATATTGCTAATTAATATGGAAATAATTTTGTGGTGCAACACGGTTGTTTTAAATTTATTATTTCATGTGAATTCATGTTCATTCATGTGAAAATAAATAAATCAAAAAAAAAACATTAAGACATGCTTTTCTACGCTTTCTTTGCATACGTTCGTAATCGATTTTTTACCGTCACCCATGCAGTATTCAAATAGAAAAAAAACATGTTTTAAGGTTTAAAAAAAAATTCGAATTTTTCACCTATTTCTGCGGCTCTTACTTTTGTGTGACATGATTAGTAATGTAATGTGAATGACGTGATTATTAATTTTTATCGAAAAAACGACCAAATCATGTTGAAAAGTCATCCACATTACGTAAATGTTGAATGTTTCAGAGCTCTAACAAGTCGGGAATTCTATGAAAAATCAATTACAAGATTCCACCACAGCAAACAACAGTGAGAGAGCTAAATAAGCGCACTGATTTTTCAGATTTCCTTGTTTCATTTATATGAAACGCGTTTCGCCTTGCGAGGGCATTCATCTACCAATTAATCTATCTATTATATATGTAAAAAAAAAATTGTATAAAAAGTATTAAAAGCAACAGTTTAAGTTCTTATCATATTATATATAGTTTTCATATAAAAATGAGTTGTTGAATGTTAAATACTTGTCTAAACCTTCTTAGTATGTTTTATCATTCTTATCTGACACAATTTTTCATCCGTCCTTCATTCACCTAAACTATTGGAAGAGGCAAAACGAGGCTAACAAAAATGAAACAAATAGAACCAAAAAACAAAAGAGTTTTTATTTTCATACGTGTGATGGTTATTTTAATTTTCACTTAACTTTGTACTAAAAAAATGTTAGTTACTTTTCCACTGGTACTATATTAGTGACGGGAGCAGTACTTATCATCATCAGGAATTATTAACATCTGTAGTTCGGAGAACTGCTTCTCTCGAACTGCAATAGTATCTTTTCAATACCACGTCATCATCATCACATCATTTATTTTGATTCTCCAAAACATATCCATTGAATTACTCCATTATTAATTCGGTTACTAATTTTGCCGAGTTGGGCCGTCAGGTATGGAGCTGTCAGTAATTAAACAACAATCTATTACACCCATACTGATAGACCAGTAAAGACATTGTATTAAAACAGACATCATAAATTTCATCAAAATGTATCCATCATTGTTAAATTTTATTATGGCAGCATTACTGATCATTACCTACAAACAACGTTAACTAGTATGAGCATATGCAGCTAATCCAATCAATTAAATTTTGATGTGACAAAATTCGTAGGGTAATTACTGTTACATTAGGAATTCTAAAATTTCGAAAAAATTCTAAAGTTTCTTTGGTTGTTGCCCCTTCGTCAGTTAATTCCACTAAAAGAGCAATATTTTTTACTGTTTGGGACGGATTTACTCGTATAATTATATTCGTATGTTATTCTTCTCATTACGAAATTAATATGTGATCTCTTTCTGTCTTCCTACAAACGAATTTTTTTTATTACTTCTGAAATCCAACGTGAACTATCCATCAACTGAATCAACTGAAATAAATTTTGCATTGTGTTGAACTAAAAAATAATTATTTAAGTAGAATTTTTTGTTTTTAACTACTGATGACTAAAGTAAAATGTCGTTTCAGAATTTTTCAGGTGTTTCCATTAATATTACAGGTTTAATTGTAAAAAAAAAATTGATCTGCGTTATTGTTGCATGGCTAGGGAAAATAAATTTAAATAATATCTAATAAAAAAATATTATTTTATATAAGATTTCAAGCGAAACTTTGAGGATTTAAAATAAACGAATAATAATAAAGAAAATCTTAGTAAAGACAGGAGTGAAAAGAATGTATCGCTCTCCGAAGATAAGATATCTAGCATCTCCACGTATGGAGGTATACTGTGGGCAGCGTGATGGAATACTTCCTTCCTTGCTTGCCGTCTGGAACTTGCTACTCTGGATTAAGGACCTCCTGCCTCCTTCTCCGCTCCGTGGAAAGCTTCGCATTGTTTCCCTTCAAAGGAAACGAGGAACAAGAGAAAGCCCGATTAATTGGTTTCGTTTCAACAGAGGACCTAGTATCGATACAATTTTTAAAGGTAAAGTGCAATTACAGATCCATCGGGATGTCAAGATGCTGTTTTTAAGACTTTTTGTTTACATTTTTGTTTTTATCAGTTAGGATTATTCATTTTTAATTGAAAAATGTAATTTATTTTAAGACGGGATATTTTTTTGGGACGATGGATCAGATGTGTATTTCTGTCCACTTGATCACAGGCAAGTGTGCAAGTACTACCGCTAAATCAAACAAGCAATATGATTAAAATTGTGTTTATGAAAAATAGTACTGCCTGAAAGAAAATCGAAAAAGTCAAACAAAATCGATGTAGTAAAACAAAGCCCGCCTTAGTATGGCAAAAACTTTCTATATCTACATATTGTGTAAACTGTAAGGATCTTCATTGTTTTTGAATCCTTTAACCCTTGCTTGATTTCTCGTGAAAAAATCTGGAAAAAAGTGAGAATTCCCGTCATCCGATCGAGCCGAAATTTCACATCGACTTGATGTCGACGACAATGCATTCTTACATACATTTGAGGTCACAAGTATATTAAAAAAAAGACAATTTATCTCAGATATTTGGGCAAATATCTACTTTTTGGTGCTAATTTAAAATGATTTAAATCATGAATATCTAGGAATTTGTCTCTTTATTAAAATTGTAACAAAACAAAAGCTGGTTGTTGTTCTGCAAAATGATTTTGTTTGTGGGGAATTAAAAAAAGACCCAGCGAAGAAAAACATTCCACACTTGGGAGTACATTACAAGTACACAACAACCTCGAAATATACGATTTATAATGAAAACTATGTTTTAATGAGTTAATTATGTACTATTTTTCAATGGTGCTATGCGCCGGAACATATATAAATAAAATAAAAATTGTCAAGTTGATAGATTTGTAAATATTTTAAGCTTATCAAATTTTTAAACGTATATAAAATGAACTATGTCTTTTAAATACACTAAAAAGTTAAACAGTAAGATATATCAGATGATGTTGATTTTATAACAGTTAAGTTGAGACATATTTTTTAGAGATTTTTTCACTTCCTGTAGTTCTTAGGAAATTTTTTTCTTTATGTTTCAGATTGTTGCACAGTTTGTTAATAATATGCATACATAATTCAAAAACGTACTATTTTTAGATTTGTTTTGGTGTCATGAAGACGTGAATTTACCATTTAACGTGACCATTTAATAAAAAACGTCTAGAAATATGAACCAATGCTTGTTTAAACGTGTCTTGAATCCCGGCATTGACCAAAAAAGCATTAAGATGTCCATTAATTTATCTTTATACATAATATATATGCATGCGATTACCGGCAAGAATAATGGTTCTAATGGTGCAATAAAGGACTTACTCATTAATAGCATCTTTTCACGGTGGATAACATACGTGTATCAGATGTTTCTAAAGAATACCAGAAATTTTCCACTCGGTAGTGTATCTGCTCGTAATACAACATTGAACGATTTTCTCTATTGGATTTAAAAAAAAATAACGAAAGTGTTTAGGAATCTACACCATTGTCTAGTTTATAAAAAATACGCGAAGAAAATTATATTGATTGACTAGGTACCAAATGTATTTTTATAAATCCATTGTCAAGGGAATTTTGCGTTTAAAATAATTGGTGTCCGCGAGCCGAGCCTCTGTCACGAGTCGAGGGCTTATCTTTTCATTTACTCTCATTTAATAAAGCTGACAGGGCCGGCGGACTCCGTGTGTCAGGGGGCGCTATTGTCCGTTTTGAACACGTTTTAATAAGCGCGGATTTCAAAGGCGATTGTACATGATGAAGTGGCCAGCCTAGTTTGTAGGAGGCGACGCGATTAACAATCTGAAGAATACATAATCCTGTGTTCGAACGTATATCATCCTGGCTTTGTGTTCAGAACCGTGCCACTAAGTTGCGCTGCGCCATACTGATTTTTTAAATTAGATAATAAAACGTTAAATAAAAGAATTTAAAAAAAGAATTTGTGGCTACTCTTAATTGAGATTTTGTAGTAAAATCTATACCTATAAAACTCAATGTCTTTCTGTCTGTCTGTCTGTCTGTCTATTCTCTATACAAATCCACACCGTTTGTCTGATTCGATTCAAATTTTGCCTACTTATGCTTTGGGACCCGGCGGGTAACATAGGCAACATTTCCCCCCTATTATATTACCCCTTCCCCTCCCCCTCACCAATTTTCGATGCGAATCTGAACCGTTCGACCGATCGGACTCAAAATTTGGAAACTTATTCTTGAGGACTCGGCGGCTAACATAGGCAACATTTCCCCTCCTATTCTCTTACCTCTTCCCCTCCTTCTGACATATTTTCGATGCAAATCTGCACCGTTCGACCGATCGGACTCAAAATTTGGAAACTTATTCGTTAGGACCCGGCGGGTAACAAAAGTGACATTTCTTCCCTCCCCTTTTTACTTTTACCCGCCCTCTGATATATTTTAGATTAAAATCTGTACCGTTTGACCAATCGTACTCAAAATTTACAAAATTATTCTTTAGAACTCAGCGTTTAACATTGGTGACATCTCCTCCCTATTCTATTACCCTTTCCCCTCCCTCTGATATATTTTCTATGCAAATCTATACCGTTCGAATCGAACCTTCGTTTATCCTCATAAATTTATTTTAAACTTAATCCATAACCCGTGCAACGCAAAAATATTTTTGTAAGTGCAATAGTTACAGTAAAAAAAATTAAAGTAATTTTTGATGCTTCAAAGTGGAATACCCTCGTAAGTTACTATTCAAAATTTTAAATAGGTGACATATCACAATATTTACATATTTATATCGAACTTTTAGGCAAAATTTAGATCCATTAAAATAAAATACACATTACTGACACGGGAGCGTGGATAGTATCTCGTAAAAAGCAAATATGCAAAATTTGGAATAGATGGCATTCAATTTAAGATAATTTACCTTTATATAGAAATAGAAAATATTCTATCATTTGGCACAGGATCCTAAACATTAACTTTGCACGGATAGCATTTAATATTAAATGTCAAAACAGAATCAAGATGAACAATACAAAATTCATTGAATTGGTTTTCATTATTTTCACGGATATTTTTAATCAATCTGTTATTAGTAGCAATATTAAATTGCCAAAGAAAAGTGATTTTAATTGCATCACTTTGCTTTACAAACGTTTTATTGATCACATTTTACTTTTGGTCATGTGATGCTGAACATTGTCTGGCTTGAAAGGCTTCTGGCTCTTCGTAATTACCAGTTCTCTTTGGTCGTATCGAGTGCGGCAAGTGGTGGGTTTACCTTTGTGGATTGCGTACACGACTACCTGTCTGATTACCTACCTAACTATTTGCATTATTTAGTATATTTTTGAGGCGTTCACAATTTATTTATAAACATAAATGTGGAATTGGTCAAATCCAATCTAAATACCCATGAAAAACATCTCTTTGTTGCCTACAAAATAATAACTTCTCGGAATTCGTTAATCACATAACTGATGCAAGTCATTTTTTCGATGGCGACATGATATACAATGAATAACTTCAAATGAATACTACTTTCAATATTTCTAATAACGAAGAAAATATACCTTCCTTTTCCAAATCACGCACCTTCATCGATATTTAATCTGTTCCTTTCAAATTAGTCCTCATTCGATATAATGCTATTTTTAATTTTCAAAGCACGCCTGAAATGCGATTTTCGGTTTGGCATTTGGCTCCTTCAGCAATTCTGTCTTTATCTCAATGTTGGCTGAAAGTCGTTCATTCATTTTCTGAAATAGGAAGAAGTCGCAAACGGACATAATCGGTGAATACGGAGGCCATTTTACCGGGGTTGTTTTAGGCCAAACATTTTGAAATAGTTGTTCAATTTTTCAAATCAAAAATCACTTAGCACATAAAAATACATTTGACCTTTTCGAAAGCTAGCAATAAAGTAAGCATTTAATATGCCAGTGAGATAGAGTTGGGAGTCTATGGGAGTCTAGAGGGAGGGAAAGTCAGCTGGGCAAGAACGAGTAATTCACATAGCAATGGCGAAACTACACCATGCAAATTTACCGGAAAACAGCATTATAGATTTATCAATAAAACTCTGAATTTCAAATCGGTTTACTGGTAATTATGAAGGTATCAAAAATTATATATTATGGCATTATATTGTGACATAAAAAGAATTTAAAAAAAAAATGTTTTACACAAAGATAGGATCGTCTAGAGAAGTCGGCTACCCCAAAATGCTATAGATTAAATAAAGGCTAATGTATTTTCCCATTCATTTAATAAGCGATCTATTCATATGTAATTACTATCCATCCAATGATCATAATAAATTAGATTTTTTTGTCAAAAATCAATACAAACTGTACGCTCCTTTTAAAATAATATACAATACAGTTAAATAATAAAGAGATTATTTAAAATTCACTAACCCCACAGATTATGTAATTCACTATTTTAATATTTGATGATATTTCAGTTGTTCAGAACAAATTATTAAAAGAGACAATGTAAGCTACAACAGGTCTTCAATGAAGTTCAGAGGACACTTTTTAAAAATAATTGTTGGAAGATAAAACAACCGCCAAAGCATGAATCATAATATGATCAATAAAGCCTTTAGATTGACTAGTGATTTTTTGCGATGGTTAGTCTGGAATCCTCAACGCACATGCGCACATTGTATTACGTCGGAGAAAATGACACAAACGAAACGATCAATTCAACAAAATACTTAACGTTCCTATTGTCTGCAAACATCGTCACATATCATCGTAGTTTAAAAATATTATTATATAATACATTAAAAAGTGAAAAAAATGTTTACCGAAATTACCAATACTTAAAAATTATAAAAAATAGATAATAATAAAACATTAATGGAATTAAGCCATATTTACCGGTTTAATGTAGACCGGTTATAGTGGTAATGCATGAGCTGGATAGAAGATTTAGTTAGTGTTAAAATATACAACCGTGAAAAATCACGTAACATGAAATGGTTCGCGTCTTCGCTAAGTCCCAGTAATATTCTATTAGGGTATAAATGCAAAGTCAGCAATATCCAAAAAAAAAAAAATCAGCCATCGAGGATTACTAATTTGTAATGCACTTTATTTGAGAAAAATCTAGTAGTATATAAATTTACTGTTTATATTTATTTAAGGAATCATAATTTTGAAAGGGATAGATGCTTAAAATCTAGAATTCAGTATATTTTAAATAAGTAATCCTCCGTGACTGCACTCAAAACATTTTTTGGATATTGCTGCTTTTGCTTTTATACCCCACATATAGTTTATTTTTTGTTTTTGACGGTCCGCAAAGATGCGGCGGTAGCAACATCGTTAAACGGCCGGTTTGGGTTTGCTGGCCCGGGGTTCAAACCCCATCTCCGGCCGTTTAATTTCATTTTTTTTAGCCGTAAACTCGAACGAAATTACGGACGTTACACGAAGTTACGAAGAGATAGAGAGACATCGAATTTATTATGTTTGATAGATAAATTCTGTTTATATTTCTTTCAAAAGTTGAAAAATAGATTATATCAAGAAATTAATATCTCAATCTTAACTTTATCGTTGAAGAAATATTAAATTAGCAAGTGAACCATATTTGTTTTTATTACCCAAGTTTCCCTCAGGATGTTTTATTTCATTTTATGGTCGTAAGTGTAAAAGTGAATTTGTTTTACTATTTAGCCGTTACCAAATCCTCTTAACTTGCGAAGATCACGCGAGACGTCAAGAGAGATAGCTTTGGTCTCGCACGCTATTTTGACTTACTGGTTTATAAAAGCTTTCACAAAAGTTTGTTTCAACATTACTTGAATTTAATTATCACTGCACCACAGCTTTTTTAAATAATATTTTATCTTACGGCTAACTCGTATACGGAAGTATTTTTCTATAACTATATTAGTTAACAATTTTTTAATTAAATAATGAAATTTGTGGAAGGGTACGAGGATCACAAGGTTTTAATAAAAACACAGCTAGCATTGGTTACAGGCTGAGAATATGTTGATATTGGATTTTGATAAAAAATATCAATTTTTAATTTTACTTATCTTTTTTAAAATCTAAAAATTACTTTCAGTACTTACTACTAAATCAGAAGAATATGTTTTACGAACATAATGAGACAATCAGGATTAAAAAGAATTAAATAGAAATTTCAATAAGTATCACAAAAAGGGTGAATTTTTAATTATTTAACATAAGGGTTTGTTTCAAAGATTAGTTGTTGGATCATATGCTTCCAAAATCAGGTAAGGTTCGTTCACTTTATGAAAGCCACTTGCATTAGTGTAATGTAACATGTAAATTGTGTAGTGGTATTCCTTTTTTAAAGCTACCCTGTTGGCCATTTCAGTATCACACTGGTAGTCACGTGGAGCGGTCGTTTCTCTGTTTAATATTTTTTATTGAAAGATAGGGTGACTGCAAGATCACGATACGGTGACCACAGAATTAAATCAATTTAATATAAATGTAGATGGGGATTTGGAGTCCGATACAGACGACAATATTTTATCTTATCTGATTAAAATTAATTATTAGATTTTGAAAACATTTAACTATAATTATACCCGCTTATATATAATTTATTTTAAACTAGCTATAACCCATCAAAAATAACGATTTTTTTTTAATATATTTCGGCAGCCAGTTAATGCTGGGATAACAGTTAGCGCTATCTAGAGTAATCTTGATAACTTTAGTGATACATTATAATATGTAAATGTTCAAGTCATAACAGGCATATAAGCAGACAAATCACGCTTTGTACGAAGATTGGATCCTGTCGAAGAGATAAATTGGGCAGATTTTTCAAGTATCTTGGCCCTGTCCAGAGGTCACTCACAAACTCGATAGCCGCAGGGCTCACTTGTGATTTGAAATGAGTCAGTAGAGCGCCATTAAAGTTTCTGTGACGTCAACGTCACAATGGCTTCGATCTGGAAATTTCACCTCTCCAAAATCGAACATATTCGTACAGTCAACAGCTTTAAGGGGACTGTAGGTTTTTATTTAATTTTTTACCGGTAATTAGGAAGCACGTGTTATAAAAAGTATTTTACTTATTTATTAACGTCCATATAGATTACATTTGTTGGTTAATTTATTAAATGTATATACGCATTTTGCATATGTTGTAGTCTAATAAGACATTTTTAAACATATTTTTAACTTTTCTCAAGGTCCATATTATTATTCAGTTTAACTTCAGCAAATAATCATCCAATATACGCAAATACCAAAAACTGATATTTTTAATTATGTACGTGCATATAGCTCAAAAAACCGCTTTAACAGAATATTTTAAATAATCAAATTAAATTTAAAATTAAATTTTTTATTTTTATTTAAAATAATCAATTTAATATCTACAACACCGATTTTGATATAGGGCCTAGGAGTTGTTATTACCTTTGTATTAGCGAATTAATATAATAATTTATTTTTAACATTAACACGAAATAGTTTTAACGACCTAGTAGGTTCGCAGTACGAAAGCACAGCAGTTAAATAAGAGACATTTGGCATCTTGAATACCATTTTGTATTAAAATATCAAATCGTCTAAAATTCTATCACATTACAAGTTAGTTCAATTCCGTCAATACCCAAAGTCATAAATGATTCGTTCAATGAGTATAGATACTTTAAAATTCATGATAATCCTCTAAAACATTAGATTTTTAATTAATGAAATTTTAAGTATGAGAACTTAGTTACCGAATAGTATTCGGCAAGTTGGCTTACTTTAAAAATTCTTAAAAACACTTAATTAATCGGTATTGATTTAGCAGCACTGCTGTAGTCATATTTTTTATCTTTAACTAAACTTTAACTTTTCTGGTGCCAACTCTGATGTATGGAAGTGAAGCCTGGAATTGGCAAAAAAGGAATGAAAGTAGACTGAATGGAAAATGAAAAATCTTTGGTAAATAGAATGAGAAATTAACAAATTAGAAGTGAATGTAATGCTGGCTATAGTGTGATAGAATAAAGAATGGCGTGCTGAGATGGTTTGGTCATGTAGAACGTTAGAGCGAGGAAAGGATGGTTAAGAAAATATATGGGCGAGTGTTGAAGGCAACAGGAATGGAGGGCGTCCGCGAAAAACCTGGCATGATCAAATACTAAAAATATTGGAGGATGGCCCTGTTAAAAGCCTCAACAACCGTAGAGCTTGCATGAGAAGGTGTATGAATGTAGCCGAAACAAAAGTGGTGTGCCTAGATAGAAGAATATGTCGTTCCATCCTTTTTGCCTACCACTGCAGGAAACGGCGTGATGATTAGTTAGTTAGTTAGTTTTTAACTATTCTACTGTTTTATCTTAAAAGAATAGCAAGGCGCATTTTAAAGTACCATTAAAATACTAAATTAAAAAATATATAGCGGAATGAAGTTGACGTAAAGTAAGATGAAAAAGAGGATTTTGCTCATGAAATATATTGATTTTTTTCAATAAATTATTTGTTACTTCTTATCATCACTGATGTACATCACTTCTTTATGCTATTCTCACAATAATTATTATTTAACTTACTAGAGAACTATTTTAAATAAAAGAATTTATAAAAAACCTACATACGTAAGTCTACTAAAAACAATATAAAAGTCCCTAAAATATATTAAAGTACCCTTTTTATACTAATAATGTTGCATAAACAATTTTTTTACTTTTGTAATAACCTATTTTTTAAGAAGAAAATATATTCATACAATATTTCAGGTATAAAGTTTAATATGATGATGAAACTGCGAAAATCTTGACTTAGGGATTTATTAAATATCACCGTAAAATTGCATGTAAGTCGTAAATAACTTAAAAGGGTTGATTTATTATGAAATTGTAGGTAACACAAAACCGAAAGATGTCATGAAAAAAAAAATCATTTGAAATATATACATATGTTATTCTAAAAAACTAAACGTAATCTAAGTCAATATTGAATGAGATCAAGAAAAACGACAAGATTTCTTCTCTTAAACAACTCAAAGCCTGACGTCGTGTACGCGATGTAGAATTTCCTAAATTTGCGGAAAAGAGCTCCCGTTTTCCGCACTTTTCCTCTGGTTTCTGCGTTTTGCGTGAGATAAATGTGCTCTTATTTAAATGTTGCCAGTCACGTCGCTGCGGCGGGAAACCACCTCCCGTCTTTTATTTTCATTAGTACCTACCTAGCCAGCGCGGATCTTTTCGGTTTACGGCCGGGCTGAAGAGAAATGGCGGAATTGGTTCCGACGACGGTTTTCAATTACAGCAGGAGTATTCGTTCGAAATGCATTCCAAATTTGAATAGAATTTCTGCCACTTAAACAGCATCTGGTGGAGAGAAATCTCACTCAAATGGCCTTGTGAATTTGCAATCAGCGTCTGTGAACCATTCGATATATTATTTTCAGAAAGAAAATTCACAATATTTTTTTTCATATTGATTATTATTATTACATCATAGCTGGATTCGTTTTGGAAAAAAGAATCATCGCCTTATCCACAAAAATGCGTCTATTTTTATTTTTGATTTTTATTTTTTGACAAACAGACCATCAACAGGTCGTTATTGACCCTGAAAGATTATTCTAGCATAACATTGGAGTACAACATATAAATATTTAATGAACATTTTGAAGATAACATGATTACATATTTATGATCAAGAAATTAAAAATAATGTTCAGAATATTTTGAGCGTCGTAAATCAACATCCTGGAGATACTGATTGTGACCGAAAAGGTAGAATGCTAGAGAGAATGAGGCTGATCCCCAACTAGATCAAAAACGCTTCCGGCTATCCGCTCCTGACTAACATTAAACGGATCTGCGGGATACAGAGAAAGGTGATGAAGAGTGTAATCAACAGACTATAATGAAAAATGTCATCACCACCCAAAGAGAGAAAAAGGAAAAGAAGAAGAAGAAATTAAATGATCTATTTATATGATTTTTTGTAGAAACTAACGATATCAGGATCTTTTTAAACTCCAGCAATTCCAGTTACTCCGTTATCCAAAATGCGTCCATGTTGCATTTCTTGGGATATAGTTGATTCGATATTTTTAGGATAGCTTCTCGACCAAAATCCTCCTAGTTCTAGTCTTTGCCAAATGCAAGGTGGGTTGCTTCCTCCTTTGTGTAAACTTATTCTTCTCGCATTTGATCGAACTATTTTATGACACATCGGGTCATGGTCTCCTTTCTGTCACATTTTCCGCAACGGTTTCAAGACATTATATATTTTTATTTTTTATTTTCATACAACAAAAATACACAGAAAATAACAAATTATATAAATACTCTAAAATTTCCTACCACTCGTTTAAATTTTTCCACAAAAAAGTAAAATTCTCTTCTTTTTCTTGTGGCCTATACATTCAACAGAGATTACCATAATTTATTTAGGCCTTCATCACTGCGCCTCGGAATAGCTCTACAATGGACTGGACCACTGTTTCGGGTTTTGTCTGCCACGATGTTCTCCTTCTTTCAGAACTCCGACTCAATTTTATTCTCAACTGCGTTTTTTTTTGCTAATTAATAATTCCTGTTTAAGTTGTATTAAATTCTAATCCAAAATTCTCACTCAATGTATGCAGAAGTTGTGAATCTTTAAGGTTACTTCTTATAAATACCGTATCATCTGCATAATCCAGGTTGTACAGAATTTTCCCATTTATAATAAGTCTATAAGTAGCGTCTTGAAGAGCTTCATTGAATATTTCTTCCGAGCATAAATAATATTCTAAATGTGCTCGCAAATTAATTATTAATTATTTATCTCTCTTAAGGCGACCAATCTTAATTTTTTTCTTTTATGATATTTATTTATCCAAAATGCACATTCAAAATATTATTTTAATGTTAGTAAAATATATTTCTTAATCTAATAATATAAAGCAATTATACGTTACTAAAATATTCATGAAATATGTACTCATAAAAGCATATGTTTATTCAAAAAGATAAATTATTTATTCATCCTCCTTGTCGTATCTACCTATAAGTAAATTAAATAGGTTATCAATTTCGAGAAAATAAAGGATAAAATAATAGAAAACGCCAAAATACCGTAAGTAGTTAACTCTTTAGTTTTTAATGCTTATTAGGTTTTTTCAGTTTTTTAGTTATGTACTAATGAATTTTAATACATCTCACGTTACGGAATGTGAATCAATAAGTCAAAGTATTGTACATATCGACGAAATATAAGGAAATACGAGGTATCATTACTAATTTTATTAGGCAGTTATCTGAATTTATTGATATTGCCACTCGCTTCTGCCAATTTTACAAACCTTTATAATTTTTTAGAATGATATGAAACATATATATACGGCGCCTGGCGCATTGGGTAATATTGTATTATGGGTTTGAATTATTATATTAGGCTAGTTTGAAGTTCGATATGTTGCATTCGACTTGGAATTCCAAATAAAGACATCTTTATACGACTTGCGTGGGGTAGCGCGGTCTTGCATGTCAGCTGAAAAAAAAAGTCAACCAGAATACGATTGAGAAGGACCGATATGGAAGTTTTTGATCTTAGAACGGTCTTGAGTAGGCGGTGGGTACCATTCACTGGAATTCCAAATTCAAATTAATGTGATATTAATGACATTCCGTTTTCAAAATTCATTTGTTCTTCAATTCAGTTATTCATTTATTCAATAAAAATGATCAATTTCGCTGTCGATGGTCTTTTCTGTTTATTCCCCTCTTCATTTGATGCAAAACTTACATAATATGTTAATGCCTTTTTGCGTTACTTGATGATTCCGGACCTCCGTTTTGTTAAATATTCCATATTTCGCAGCCATATCTGAGCAAGGGAATCGTGCATTGGTTGGGCACTTTTAGTTTTATACGAAGTATAATATATTTTTTTCAAATCACAGTATTTCGTAAGAATGATTCAATTAAATATTAAATTAAAAATCCTTGCCGTTTCATTATTTAGTCTAGCAACCGCGGCTGCTCCGCCATATAGCTGTCGCATGGTATCTCATACATCCAAGGAATATGAGTATACGAGATACCGTGCGGCACTTGCGATAAAAGTTATAACGAACAAACCAACCGAATGATGTCCGCCAGAACAGTCCATCATGCTGTGGACATAAATAAAAAGTTCGCATCATCTCTGGCGCAGCACATCACAGGCACACACACAAGGTCATAAGATCGATTTTGATGGAGCATCCACTGTTTATAATAAAATTTTCTAAAAAAAATAAAGGATCCATAGAGAAGCAATTGAAATAAACAATAGACCAACAGCTGAAACAACAGAGATGGCGGCATTAGATTACTTAACACCTGGCTCAAAGTATAAGAAGAAATTGAAATTTCGCACAAATACACGAAATCATTAACCTAAAGTCAAATATTTCTCCTAACGTTCCAATAAGAGGCCGAATTACGAGAAGCATTATATTAGGGTATAAACTGCGACTTAATTATAATTATTGAAAATTACTTTACCCTGAACTGTCTGCCTGTTTTCACAATTATTTAGGAGTGATCAGTCATCCCTCGTATCATGAAAATGAATATTGCGATCTGCCGAAACGTCGGTAGTGCAACGGTCCTTCTCAAGACCAACTGACGCGGGGTAGCCGAGATAATTGACCTCCTTTATAAATATCGATTTAAAATAAACAAATAAGCACTTTTATTAATTTTTAAAAGGTATGAAATCAAAAATACTCGGTTTATAGTTTATATAATTCCATGTTAATTTTTAATAAAATTTAAAATAAATTAAATTGTAATAAATATTATTATAAAGTTCTGCAGGTTGTGTTATTTTAAATTTGACAGCTTGTAAAACTGTTTGCCCTCTTTGACTGTTTTATAATGCCTTAAGAGCTGAAACAGCTATCACATTTAAAATTACACAACCGGCAGAACTTAATGATATTTATTAAAATTAAATTTATTTTAAATTTCATTACAAACAAAAAGCAAAGGTAGCATCCAAAAAATCTTAATGCAATCATCGAGGATTACTAATTTATAATGCATTGAAATTCGATATTTTATAGGAAACATAGCTTATACCTACATTTTTAGGAATCTTGATTTTAGAAGAAATTTTGAATTAGTAATCCTCGGTGACAGCATTCAAAACATATTTTTAATTTTTTGGATATTGCTGCCTTTGCTCTTATACCCCGTATGTGCTATTTTAGTACAAGCTTGAATGAAAAATTATATTTGATTTTTCACTGTTCGACCGGTAATTTTTATTCAAATGTACACTGTTTAATAAATTTAGAAAGCAAGTCACACCCCCAAATGGTGGCGCCAATTAGGAGGTGTGTTGTAATAGTGATTTATTTTCCATTACACAAAATTGACAAGTAAATTGAATTCTGTTACAATATGACGACGTATGCGGGAATGTAAGCAACTGTATCAGGCGACTACTTTTCTGATGTATCGATCCCATAATTCAATTGTTGAAAGCACCTACGGAGCTGTAAGCGATATTGTGACAACTCCCTTAGAATAAGGATGACTGGTAAAATTTCTTTATTACATAAAAAATAATATATGTTCTTTGGCAACGAAAAAAAATTGAAGTGAATTGGGCACATATCATTGGGCATATTAGGGTAAATTTAAACGGTCTGAGGTCAGCGTAACACAGATTCCTATATTCCAGTATGGAAAAATTCTCTCCGTAGCACTGGCTTTGTAAACGCATACTTTTTCGCGTCGCCCATCGCGTCATTTAGAGCAATGAAGGAACATAAATTATTTTTATAATTTATTTATTTGAAGATTCGAATTTTTCATTACTTATTTATTTTGGTTAACCACCCGCAGTATTTCTGCGACACAAACACTTTTCGATTTGATATATTTTATGTAAAAAAAATATTTATCGGTAGTATACATACAAGTAAAGTAATGTCTTATATGATAATTAAATAATAAAAAGTGTATGCATAGTGCGAGAATCGAACATGGGTCACTCGCGTAGCCGAGTAAAGCATTCCATTACTGAACCTGTAATTTCCTAAAATAAGCCAATAATTTCCCTCTAGATTATAATACAATCGATAAATCTGAATAAATAAATATTAAGTTTATTAATTTTATTATATTTTTTTCCAAAAATATCGATTTATTCATAAAACAATCCTAAGATGTCAATCGATGAACAGTTTTGATTATCATATATGATATTATATTGAATTAAATATATGATATTTAATTCAGCCTTGACGGCTATTTGAATGTTCTGAAATATCCCCTAATACCAAAATTAATACGTGGTTGAATATTTTAGAAAAGCCTTAATTGCTTTTGGATGGCTAAGAACCTACCAGTATATACTTTTTTCCCATAAAATTAATTATTTACGGTTTTAAAAAATCTAATAAAGGTTTGATGAAAAAAGTTTTTTTAATTTAAAAATTTCTGAATTAAGATAACATTAAATTTTTCAACTTTATAAATCTTAATTAAACCTGTAGAATTATTTTTAAATATTAGGATTTCGTTAATTAAAAACCACGAGGTATTGCTTTATTATATTGTAATGCGTAAATGTGTAAAGCATTTTTTTACTATTCCGTCATTATTCTACTAAGATTTTCTGACGGATTTTTATATATAAATATTTTTGTGAACGTATTACTTTTACAAAATATTTTAGCGTTGTACTTTATTATTACACTTAGACATTCTATCTGGGTCATTAGTAACCTATTAGTAATTTATATGTAAAAAAAAAAAATATATTGTCACGAGATCGTAGCTATGGTAGACAAATGAAACACAAAAACAAACAAAACTTTTATTTACTTCTCAAAGTCACTGGACACAAATTTAAACGGAGCACCGTTCTTGATTTATCACTAATTATTTCAAGAATATTTTACACAGATTAGTACTTATTCAATTCTAATTCTACCACCAGGTCGTTCCACTTAATTTCGCGCGTAAGTACTCACTCTCGCCGTATGTTTGTCACTTGTTTATCGTCCCTGGTAAACCTGCACGCTTCACTTTTTTGTAACCCGTTGACAAATATAAATAACTCGCGCGCACACTTGGATGTCTTTTATAGATAAATATCAGATTTCACAATGATACGAGAATGTTCAACCAGTTTCTCCATATTTCTAGTGCTTTATAGTTTCTTCGGGAATGTATACTTGTAGTCTCTTGAATAGTCATGTGGACTATTTGAGAAACATCGACAATGCATAGTTACCATTTTTTAGACTCTCGTGACAATATCGTATAAATATCATGGATATAAATTCTTAACTGTTACAAGATGCTAGAAGCAATGGAAGCTACACATGATAGAAGTTTTCGAAGAAACTAACGTTTTTGAATAAACTAGAAATTGATGTAAATCGCGTATGTTCGAGAAGCTTCTGGAAGTTCAAAAGCTTCTCTATAAACTGCTCGCTTGCGTGAACAATTAATTGTTTTTTGATAGTTTCGGTTGCCAGCAAAATATACAGAGGGCGATATCACAGATTACGACGCGAGTGAGGTACCTACGTGCGGAATTTTCGATATCGAATCAGTGCTATAAGAGACGGCGAAGTAAAATGTTACGCATATGAGTAACATATTTGTCTCCCATTGTCGCAAACTCGCGATAATACAGGAAAAATGATAATTTTTTAATAAATAAAAATGTTAATATTTTAAAGCCAAAAGTGCTTGCCCCGTTTTAATAGGATTAACTTGATGGCCGCCAACCTGAATCTCGAACTTTCTTGTCAATTGCGTGCCTCGTCAGTACTAAATCACATACCTAGGTCATGTTACATTTAGGCATTGTAACAGAAACCATTCACTTCGCAGCTTATATACAGGTACGACCGCGCAGCCGCGGCCAATTATTTTCAAAAACAAATTTCTTAACCTTCAAAATTTTATGTATAAAAATAAAAAAATAATACAATACAATTAACGCGGAAATGGCACGTTGATTCTTAAAATTTCAATAAAATCATGTTTAAATACAAAAGTAATTTAAGCAGCCAAGATATTTGAAAAGCATTTTCATTACCACAATTAGTTAACCAAAAATCGTCTTAACCAACATTATATTATGATTTATTAGTTTATATTTAAAACATTTAACTTTAAATATATCAGTTGAGATGATTGAGTTTTAACACAACAATGCAGAACACCGTCCACACAATGATTCAGTTTTTACCTAAATGCATATAATACTAATGAACTATAATTTTTTCATGTTTGTATAATAAGAAAACATTGTCCCTTCCGCGATTCTTACATTTTTTATGTCACTAGGGCAGATGCTGGTTGACCTTTTGGTCAAATGTAGATGTGTGTGATATACCGATATCCGCTGAAAAGGAATCCTTAGGGATAAGGTTGATGGAGTCGGACGACTCTGAACAGTCGTGAAAATTTAAGGATATTCAAAATTATTACATTTATTACAATTTTGTCAGCGTATATTGGTACATAACACATCTTTGAAGTGCCATGACCAAAAAATCAACGATACCAATACCATAAATAAGAGATTTACGAACACCACACCGTACAAATAATATTGTTGTAAATGAACGATGAAGACGTTTCAAAAATAATTTGTAAAATTAACAATGAATACTGTTTTTGAAAAATAATCCTAAGTATGTAGACTGCAGACAAGTAAATAAGATACATATTCTTCTCTAGTCGATTGCCTTTCTACTTAGGATCATGATCCTGGGTTTGTGTCTTTTGATGTCCTTGAAAATGTTTTTCCGCCTTTTTCCGTAGTCCACAATTCCCGCCCGGGTAGCTGTACCAAGAGGATAACCATAACCAGTACTTTCGACTCTTTTTCTTTAGATTTCGTTTGGCCTCTTTCTGTATGGCCTTCCTTTTTTCTAGCTTCTACCAGCTTTTCCAGGTATGCCATATGATTTCGACACATCTCTTTTGTGCATCGTATTTTTAAAAATAAAGTATTTTATTTTACTGGTTAAAAATGCATTAAATTAGAGACCAGTCAACGCGTTTTTTTGGAAAAAGAATCCCCTTATTCTTTAGATAATTCACTTGTAGCATATTGAGATTAATATGGCCAGTAGGAAGCTGTCACACGAAACAAGACTAGCGGTTCACTACAGAGTTCTGGTGCCAACACTAGTGTATGGAAGTGAAGCCTGAAATTTGTAAAAAAGGATTGAAAATAGATTGAATGCGGTCGCTATGGCGCAAATCTTTAGTCGATAGAATGAGAAATGTATAAATAAGAAGTGAATATTCGTTGCATCGAGGTAGAAAGAATGAAGAAAGGATCGCTGAGATGGTTTAGTCATGTGGAACGAATGAGCAAGGAGAGGATTATTAAGAAAATGTATGAGGCGAGTGTTGAATTTAGCAGGAATAGAGGGCATCCGATAAATCTTGATCAGATACAACAAATATTATTAGAGTATTAATGTGGCCGAAACAGAATTGGCGTGCCAAGACAGAAGAATGTGGTATTCCATCATCTCTGCCTACACCTACGGAGAAACGGCATGACGGTTAGTTAGGGATTATTATTATTTACACCTTCATATGTAGGTACCTATATGTCACGGAGCAGCATCTTGGCACTTTTATATATATTTGTAAGCAGGCGCAAGTTACCATTTTCCTACGTGTCTTTATAAGCAATTTATCAATGGGTTACACCACCGTGTTAGCATGAGATTTAGGTATAATTTTATGATTTTTTTACAAGGAGGTAATTAATTATTGTTTTTTATCGTCACTTATTTATTATTTTATTGGAAATTTTTTGAAAAAAAAATGGCCATATAATATCCATTCCCGTGGAGCTCCTCCGCCATGACTGATATGGAACATTCCCCAATGCATGTATATCCGAGACAGAAAATAAGGTAATGTTAGTATTTATAAATTGATATTGGATCTCATGAATAAACACAACGCGGCGATTTTTATTTCATTTTTCAACAATGTTTCAATAGAATATCTTAGTTAAATATATAACGAGCTGCAACCCATAAAAAATGAGGGAAAATTGGTTCGCGTCTTTGCTAAGTCCTAGTATTTCACGCATGTTGCCTTGGCAACATGCGTGAAATACTAAGGCTTGGTGTTCAAGTCCCGTCTCCGGCCGATTTTTTTAGCCGTGAATTCGAACGAAATTCTGAACGTAACACGAAGTTACGAGGACAGACAACGAAATTATTCTTTAATTAGTTTCAATAAAAGATAAAAATTAATCACTCCCTTATTTAGCCAATTTCTATCAAAATTTCAGGCTCCCAGCGTGGAATAACTTTATAATACTTTGAAATTTACATCCTAAAATATCATTATACGCCATTATTGTTATTATGAACAATAACAAATTTTATTTCAATATTTTTCATTAACTCAACCGTTTCAACTCTATTGAATTTTTATCGGGACGGTCGTGCATTAACTATTAGTTGATAATAATTTAAAGAATGTTTTTATTTTATAAATAAATATTTTAATACATTTTCAAGTAAATATCAAAATTGAGATTCCAATTGAAAATATACCTGAAAGTGGTAAACGTGACAAAATAGTCTTTAAAAATATTGGAAATATTTCAAAGGCGAAAAGTTCCACACTATTCCCCAATAGATGAAAAGGCAATTCACTCTCTGACACGTAAGTTATTTTTGGGTATTGATCTCTTTGATACCTCTGGAATAATAATAGATAAAGTTTTCTGAACCACTTGAAATACATGTGCGTCACAAATAAAAATTGTCCTGAATACCTATTTAAGTAATGATATATGTATAGGAAAAGTTTTTTGGTAGCGCGATAAATAAATATATAACTGTTCAAAAAGATTTTGCAAAACTGAAGCGTATCTTCTATCTTCCTATTCTTTGTCAATGGTGCAAAACGCTAAGAGAGCGGGAATATAAGACGAAAGATGCGCTTTGAAATGAAATGCTGGTGTATGCTCTAAATTATCTGGATTGCACACAGAACGACTCCCTTGATTATTATTTTAATTTAAATGTGAAGGAGGGGCTGATGGAAAATTTAGTGGTTCAAAAGAGGATAAAAGGAATCAGATCTCGTACATATAAGATTACTTCAATAAATATCTCGCTTCTGGACTATGCAAGTGGTGACAGGTCATCCACACCGTCATCTGCAATATCCAGACGTAGACATCACGTAGACCATTACGAATACTGTCACTGCGAGCAAAGCGTAGAAGAAGAAAAATTAATGTACGAGTATGTGTCTAAAATATTTTCGCTTCATTAATTCGCATCATCTTGAAGAAGAGGACTGGATCGTATATAACTTATAGTGGGGAAGCTTATAACTGGTTTATTTATAAGTATAGAATAAAAGCATATTTGACTAGTATTTTAACATTCATAAAACACTTATAAAGCTGTTTTGTACGCGTTATTATAATATTTACAACTAAATATACATTTTTACCGTAATTATATATAATATTTTTACTGCCTTATACTTAATTTAATAATTAAAAAAATAATCCTATCGATAATAATATCAAAAAGTCTTGTGCTTAAAAACCTACGCGAATACATATTGAAAGTTCCAGTAAAAAGGTGGGGCGATAGATGACATCCGTTGATATCTTAGTAGAAACAGATCAGAAGTTTCGAAGTCAATTTAACTTTATAAAGAAACAACTATTATTCAAAGAATGATACTTACTTTTTTGAGGTGCTGAAGTTTTCGTTCCCAGCTTTTTTTTATTTCGCGACTGTGGACCATTCGCGCGTGTTCTTGTCTAGTCACAACAACTTTAATTCAAAATTGTGGAATTATTACCACTAACAACTACATGCACATCCGCACCTAAACCAACAGCTAATATTGAACACCAAATAAATATATACGCTACCGATATACCCGAAGCAGAACATATGGGCAAATATTTTTATAAATATTTTTGAATACAATTAATTCTTAAGACAGATACTATCTTATGTTATGTATTAGTTCGAGGGTTATGTTAATTGTATTTTATAAACACTGAGAAATATATGATTTAAATGTGACACATTTTTTACAACACTGAAAACGTCTAACAATTATTATTTTTAAAATTGTTTTTATATTTTTTTTACAACTTTTAATAAATTTAAAAAAATATTTTTTTAATTGTCAGATATTCGTGCGATAGTCTCGATGGATTCTGTTCATTCGAGCTGGTCGTTCAGCGGCGATCCGACAGACAGCACTGTCAACGCTGCAGCCGTCACTAAGCCGCTCAGGACGCACGTTGCTGGCGGCTATCGCTACGTCATCAAGATTATTAGTACAGTGCGGTCGCGACGCGTTGCTCCGCCGGCGTCCCACCAGACACTGCAGAGCGGGACGGCGATACGCGCGCCCTCCCCCTCCCGCGCGCCTCGCGCCGACCAACCCCTATTCCAACTGTTTTCATCCAGCCCCGAGTGCTGCACACCATCCCCGTAGGTAAGGCAGATTTCATTTACGAAACAGTACCGAGGTACAAGGATCTGTTGTCGTTTTATTTTATTTTATTTAGTTTAGTAAAAACATGTTAAGAAAATATATGAGGCGAGTGCCGAAGGCAACAGGAAGAGAGGGCGTCCACGAAAGACACGATCAGATACTACAAGTATTTGAGGATGGCCCTGTTAAAAGCCTCAACAACCGTAAAACTTGTATGAGAAAATGTAAGAATGTGGCCGAAGCAAAAGTGGTATGCCAGGATAGAAGAGTGTGGCGTTCAATCCTCTCTGCCTACCCCTGCGGGAAACGGCATGATGGTTAGTTAGTTAGTACAAACACAGGCATGACATGCCCATATGACATTTTGTACATGATGGTAAAACATAATGTCATCTAAATAATATCATATTACGTTACTTTATTATATTACACAAGGTATAATAATGTGTCCAATGAAGTTGTTTATCTGTTGCATCGATATTCATATTGTCAATCACATTGCAATAAAATGTTTTCTTTGAATTTTGATTTGCCTTCTGAATATGTCTTTATTACTTAGTGAATCAAGATTATATATTATATAAATATTATATGTTCCAATGAGTCGCGATATTGGAAAGAAGTATCTGATATTCGCATTACAAAAATTGAAATGTTTTTAAATTATTTTCATTTCGTAATGAACATTTTGTACATCAGACTAACCGTTTATAATTTAAATAGTATCATTAAATCAGCGTTTTTGACCGTTTGCAGACTTACATGTTTTAATTTTGAAAAAAAAATCGCATAGCGCTACATATATAAAGCGCGAAAACTCCGTGATTAACTTTTTTTTGCTTATTTATATGGTTTTTTGTCTTTAGAATGAAATCAATCACCAGTTATCAAAAGTATATGGTTTAATTAAACAAAAAATATATACTATTCTTTTTTTAAATTAATCAAATCAAAATGTATTAAAATAATTTTTATAAATGAAATAATAAACCCATTGTTTAAACAACAATTAATTAATATTATAAAAATTCTAAATGTTTCGAAAGCAGCTTCTTGAGGACAAAAAATATAATAAAAATTAGCTAAAAAAATAATATATAAAGTTAAAGTAGTAATTAAAAAATTTTTTTTAGGTATTTAAATTTTTTCACCTGAAGAAGGGAGCATCTCTCAATAAACATGTATAATTTTTGTAATAAATATATAATGTATAAAATGATGCCACAAAGTGAATTTGAGAATTTTTAGTATTCAAAAAATAATTTATTATCATTATGTTAATGTATTTACAAATAATGATCCCGCGTCAACAGCCATGGATATTACTTTATATTATACAATGCAATTGATTAAATAGATATAATAATTAAATGTCTTAGTATTATTGTATAAACGTAATAGATTTTATTAATAAGAACTGTGTTTATAAATACACAATGTATACAAATATACATAACAAGAAATTTAAAAAAAATACCAAAGCGTAGAATATCTACAAATTAAAAAAAATAGTTTTACACAAAAATGTATACACGAAAAGTTGATAAAAAACATATAAGCATAATAAGTATACCTCTTTCCATTTAAGAAAGACAATTGATTAGTAGGTGTAAGCCGTGCGTACAAGGCACAGTGTTCCGTTGTGCTTGTGTTGGTGCTTATGGAGATAAACACCAACACAACGAAACAATTTGCCTCGTACGCACGGCTTGTACATACTAATTCGATTGTCTTTCTTAAATGGAAAGAGGTACGCATCTATTAGGAAGCCTAAAATTAAGATGGAGCGACAACGTTCTCAAAGACATATCTGCCTTGGAGCTTCTGAACAAAACCGAGATGAGTTAAGGAAGACTCTTGAGGAGGCCAAGAACCACCAGGGGTTTTAAAGCCAAGAGTTTTAAAGCCAAAAATGATACGTCAGCTTATGTACTTAGATAGCTTTGCTCTTTGAAAACTTTATGTTTCGTATAATGTAAAAGCCCAATTTAGGGAGTGTATCATTAATATATGTATGTATACACATGTATATGTGAGTATGCATGTGTGTGTATGCGCGTGTGTGTATGTTCGCGTGTGTATATGTGTGTACACGTATTTCCTCTCATTTTCCTTTCCGTTTCCCACCCTTTAATATTTTATGCAGTGTCATAAACATTTTTATAAAACCCGTTAATTTTCTTTTTTGGTTCCTTATGTATTGTTAATTTATCTTCTATTTTAATTTGATTTTCGTTTTCAATTTTTTCATTTTCTTTATTTTTGTACTTTATGTAGATAAAGAAAATATGTTTTCCGATTTAATTTGATTTATTTTCTTTCTGTTACATTTTTCATGTATTGCTAATTTTTATTGTGTATAATTTTGCTTTTGTTGCATTAATTGTTTACCCCAGGAAACTTCTTGTCACATTAAGCAGATGTATTTAGACACATTATGTACTGAACTGTACTGTGTGTTTTCTTATATAAATAAGAAAATAATAAATAAATAAAATATACTTGAAAGGTAAATGCAAAAAATTATCAAATTATTGACAATATTTTAGTACATATGAAGCCACAATTTGAGTTTTTTATTCAAATTAATAATATTATTATTCTCGTCTTACTATGTCGATATACTCGTACAATAATAAAATACTATTTATACTATTTTTATCCAGGTTCGATTCCTGGTGAGGGTATAGCATTAAAAAATAAAAATATAAATATAAAAATATTTCGAGCAATGTCATTGATGCTAATACCACAAGAAATTAAAATAATATTTAACACACATGTATGGTGCCTGGTAGAGTTTTACCAACCATCATTGTGCAACGCCATGTGCTGGACGCAACTAGCGCGACGACCGCTGTCTTCACACCACCAGACTTGACGACTTCGTACATTCCAAGTTCCGCATTAGCATCCTCCGCATAAATTCTACACAATAAAATGAACAATAAACGCCGTGCCACTTGCGTGTGTATGCTGGCTGGTCTGGCTTAAATTTCTTCACTACTGTAACGACTATCTCTTCTTCACAGCAAACCAAAGTGAATATCGGTATATGAACGCGAACGATCATCTCAAAAATACATTTTTTAAATATCTTTTCTATATTTTTTTTATCGGGATGTCAAAGAAGATGGAATACAAGTTTTAGCCAGGAACTGTATAAAAAATTAAACGTCACAAAATAAATAGAAATTATAATTATTTCAATGCCTGAAACAACAACGAAAAGGAAATACTAAAACGGTAAACAATTCAGAGATTACCACAAATTTAAATTCTACGTTTTTACATTCCAAGGGTAGTTAAAAATAGAAATAGTCATTAAGATAAATAATAAAAGTATACCCGAGACGAAGCTATGAATATGAGAAATGTGTGTGGAAGTATTTTTACGCGATGGCCTAGGGCTGACAACCTGTATGAGTTGGCTAAAGTGATCACTTTACACAATGCAACGTTCACAAATTTCGTCGTAAGAACATCCAAACATTATCAAAATTTTAAAGTTCTCTTTAGGTTCAAATCTTTCATTTATGTAAATGGACTATGCTAGAGATATCTGCAGTCGTTTTTCATTAACTAGTAGTATACATAGATTTTCATAACTGGTAATGATACCTCTAATATAAAAAAATATTTTTAAGTGGATTGATTGCCTTGTTTAGAGTGATCACTTAACCCAGCTCTCATATAGGTTGTTAGCCCTGGGCCATCGTATAAAAAGACTTCTATACACTTTTCTCATATTCACAGATTTGTCTCTGTGAGACTTCTATAATTTATGTTAATTAAATAATAATCCCTCTGTGGCCAAAATCCAGTAACTGTGTTCTTAGAAATACCTACATAAAAAAATATTGTAAAAATATTCAAATTCAAGCCAACATGATAATATGTTAAAAAGTGTAGTCTCTTGTAGTCATGTATAAAAGTTATATGTATATGTAGTTGAAATATATAAAAAGTTGATGGTGTATATGTTTCAGGAGTTCTAGAAAAGATCAATAGATGGAAAACTTATATGGTGGGGGCGCTGGTTATATTTACACGTTCACTCATCGTGAACAACAAGTTTTTGAACTTGAATTATATTTTAATAATATTACGACTTATCGCTCAAAGTTGCAAGGCTGCGGTCACAAAAGTATTTCTGCAGTTGTTGCTCCGATCTTTTCAAGATTTTTATTACTTCTACTACGTTAGTTACTTCTAAGTCCTCGAGTTACTGAATGTATTTTCACGGGTCGGAGGCAGATGAAAACACTGCAAATTAATTATTGATTTAATAATTATTTTGATAAAGTCACTGGAAACTAATTGAATTTGAGCACTACACTTTAATTCACACTATTTTCAATTGATCACTCGTCTGCGAAAGACTATATTTTTTTTAATTCTCGCATATAAGTACTTCGACTGATATTTGATTATTCAATTCTCAATGCTTCAATTAATCTATGCGTTGGTAACACCGCAGCCGCTGCATCTGTATCGCTGGTTAAGTCGCGTCGGTTTAACCACAAAACACTCATGAACCTTCCGCGGCAAGGCTCCGCCTTTTATACGAAACACGTCGATTTTTCGAACCTTCGAGATTATTTTATACATTATTAGTGTCGATCACAACACGCCCGAAATGGAGATTAAGATCGTGTTGTTATCCTCGAGAGGTTTCAACAGTGCGCAATCATCTTACAGTGTTTTACAGCTCACTGTATTCAATAATTGTTATAGAATCGCCAAATAGTTTTGAAAGAGTTTGAGAGTCCAATAAAGCCTTGAAGATAGCAATTTTCGGTTTCCTAATTTAATGCTCCTACTCGTTTCTTTACCTTTCCCTTCTTCATCTTATCTGGAGCAGTGTGCCGTTCCTGATATTAGTACTTACTAGCTTGCACTTAGTTATACTTTTTAAACATAAATGTATTTTCTAAATATAAAATGGGGTAGCCACGTGGATTTATAGGTACTCTCGGTATTGCGTAAATATGTATGGTCGGTGTCTACGATGTTTTCATTATATTAATTCAGCACTTACGTAGGAGTGACTTTTTAAAAGATATGCACATAGATTTCATCAACTTCGGATGCGATTTATACCACTTCATAGCTTCTTAAAAATATTAAAATAGGGTGCTGTGACTTTGGGTCCACTGCATCCAGCGATTCACTTTGTATGTCTATTTCGAGTGTCGCAAGTTGGATGCATTTACTGTTTTTATTTAATTTTATTTTACAAATGCTTAAAAGATAATTTTACTGCAATTGAAAGCACTGTTAGTATTAATCCTCTATCAACTGTGGAATTGATATGGGTGACTAGAGAAAACTTGTTGTTAACAATTACTCCTAGATCTCTTATTTTATCTACCACACTCAAAACTTTTATATCAATTTGGTAAACATAGTGTACTACTGTTCGGGTGCGGGAAAATCTTATCACTTGATATTTGGGGACATTTAAGGATAGGTTACTGACTTCACTACATTTCAGTAAAGTGCCCAGTGTACATTGTAAAAGTTTGCAGTCCTGGACTATTTCAATTACCCTATAGAGTTTCATATCGTCCGCAAACATCTGACATCCGACAACAATAGTACGGGGATTAGTTCATTGATGAAAATGGTGAACAGTAGAGGACCTAGGTGAGAGCCTTGTGGTACCCCACTAACAGCACAAAAGTGGTTAGACTTCAAATCAGCTATCCTGACAATATTTTATTTATTGTTCAAATAGTCCCCAGCCATGGTTTCAAGTTTCCTGAAACTCCCAAGGCTTTCAGTTTATCAAGAAGAATTTTATGACTCAATCAAACGCCTTGGAGAAATCAGTAAAACAACATTTCTTGTTTTTACTTCGGCCAAAACCCCAATTATATAACAAATTTTAAGTAAACTTATATTTGTAGTATATACACTTTACTTTTGCAAAGTTTTGGTGGTTTCAATCAATTATTGATGGGAGGGACTTTACCTCTTGAAACTATATTAGTTATATTAATATAATCTTTTGTGTGTAGTTTTCTGGGATGTTCTTTGTGATCTCTCCGGCTGACGTTTCGTATTCCATTGCATTTGGGGTCCATCATCAGGGCTGATATCATCAGCCATAGTGATATCTTCGACCAGAAAGGTGTTATATATACGGCAGGATATCCCAGAAAAATATATAATTATAATTTTGCTGTGTACGCAGTACTTTTATAGATTAGTTGATTTAAGCGTTAAAATAAAAATATACTCACTAATACTATTACTTAAGATCTTATCAAAATATATAATGATTTATTAAGTTGTAAATCAATAAAAAATATAGCTCAATTTATACAAAACATCAAATAAAATTAGAATAATGTTAATGAAAATCTTATTCACTAGATATATTAGATAGGTACATATATTATTGTTCCGATGACGACTTAACCGTAATTTATAAAGAGCCGAGGGATATCGGACGTTTCATTTTGATTTACATTTTCACTTGTGTCCCCATTTATATTGGTTAGAAGGGTCTCCTGCATTAAGACAGTCATTAATAAAGAGAGATTTAGGGATATCAATTATTACGAAATATTGCCCTAAAAAGAGGAAGCAAGGAGGGATGTTTTACAAAGTTTTCATCGCGGACCAATAAATCTTCCGCATTTACAAACGTGAGAAGAATTCGCCAAACGATTTAACGCATTTGTAGGCTTTTAATATTTGCGGCAATAAATTAATCAGACGACACAACCTTTTTTTTAAATAAAATTCGGTGAATTTCAGTATTCCCACCTACGGACAACGTAATCTATTCTGTCCAAATATTTGTCAAAAGAACCATCACAAGGTGATCGCAATTTGGATCAATGTTTTACTATTAGCTAATTAATTTTATGTATAAATTTTTTAGCATAATAGATCCCAATTATAATAATATCGTTGTCTGTCCGTCCGTATTTCTGTCTGTCTGTAACTTCGTGTAGAGTCCGTAATTTCGTTCGAATTCACGTCTAAAAAACGAAATTAAACGGCCTAAGATGGGGCCTTAACCCCGGGCCAGCAAACCCGAAGGCGACAACAATATCGATGTTGCCACCACTGCACGTACGTACTGTCAAAAATATAGTACCTACATATAGGACTTAGCAAAGACGTGAACCATTTGTACCTATAAAAAATGTTATAACGCGCACGATATATTTTCTTTTGGTTTTATAATAATTTTTATCCGAGACCGATGACATCTCCGATATGGTGTAGTGGCCTGGAGGCTCGGGTTTGGTTCCAGGTACCGGAATATATTTTTCTCATTTTATTTTTGATTTTATTTTGATGTTTATTTCATTGAAAATACTCATTATTTAATTATGTTGTCGCTAGAGTGACACTGTCATCAAAGGAGCCAACCGCGTTTAGTGTTACGCACAATCACCAGGGCTTAAAATAATACCGCCGAGCCGGCAGGGGAAATATTAAAAAAAATGTTCAAATATTTTGATAGTAAGTAAATACTTATTCTTTGGGAACCGGCATGTAAAGGTACCATTTTTGACGAGTTATAGCTAGTCTAATATAACCTTGTAAATGTCTACTATATTCTTTCCGTTATAATCGATTAAAATATGGTTTAATAAATATGGGGGATTCAGTGCCAAGTGAATTGATTAAATTGGATCCAAAATTGAAAATAAAATAAAAACCTTTTTTCCGCTGAAAGTGAGTATTTGTTAACATTTAAAATGGATATCTACATTTATATACATATTAGTTGCAATCCGTCAAAAATGACGGTACTTTTACATGCCGGTTCTTAAATAATGAGTATGTATTTATTTATAAAAAAATAAAAGAAAAAAAAAATTAAATTACGGACGTTACCTATACGAAGTTACAACGGACGGACTGACTGAAGGATGGACAGAAAACGAAATTATTATATTTGGGATATTACTTTTCTACATAAGGGTTTTTATTATTTTCAGTACTACACGGTCTATTTTTTAGATATGTATGACAGGTTTCTAAGATCTCATTACGATAAATTCGGTATTTCAGATATATTTAATCAATTTTCATTCAGAAGCATAAATAATCGAGTAGCATGTGTTGTAAGATGTAATGATGCGGAAACAGTAATAGATATGTATCAGGAGCGCAAGAAAGCCGACCCTTACTATCCACATATGTATACGGGAATATGACGATGGTAAAAATGTTTCATTTTTATGTACCTTTATTGAATCTATTTAACATATTTTCTCCAATATAAAATTAGTGTTATAGTGAAAATACTCGTTTATTATTAAAATTAAAAAATAGGGTTATTAATAAGCATCAAAATAATGTTTTTTAAATTATAATGTTGTTTATTATTTAAGAAGAAATAACACTACACACATTATTTGGAGTATCTTGTTGGTGTTCTGGTCATGACACTCTCCTAGTGATCTGGTGGTTGGTGGTTCGAGCCCCATTCTGGGATACCAGCAAGTAAGTTTTATTTTATAGCACAAACGTGAAATGAATCTTATTTTGAAAATAGTGAGAATATTGTTGCGACACGTATTCCGTGTTCGAATCCCAATTTTTTTAATTGAAAAAAAGGACAGTCTGTTAATGATTATTTATTTAAATTAGGATTATTAAATACCAAGTCACTGCCCCAAATTATTAAAAACTTTTATATAAACTTATTATTCATTTAATAATATACATAAAATATTTTATATTATAATATAAAAAAAACACTGACAATAATCAATGTTGATAATTGTCAGTGTTTTATAATTTTTAATATTTCCTCAAATAGATCAAATAGATCCTCGAGTAGCTTGTTGGTCTTGTGGTTAGGACACTCGCCTCGTGATCCAAGGCTCGCGGGTTCGAACCTTACTCCAGACTAACAAGTTAGTCCTATTTTCATAGCACAAGCGTTTAGCTTAGTTTGAAAATAGTAAGAATATTGATGTGACACGTACTCCGTGTTCGCATCACTATTTTTTTTAAAAAAAAAAAAAAGATATTTTAATATAAATAAATTCAATGTTTCTTATAAATTAACAAAGACTCTTTTATTTGGAATATTTTTTATTAAATAATAAACAAAATTTAAATTATAGTTAAAAAAACACCTCCAATCAATATTAACGAAAATAGATTCAACTCGGATGACGGCTATCGGCGTTTAAATTCCAACCTCTAAAGCCTATAATACCTTACGAAATAAATAGTTTTTTTACCAAGACATTATTTTTGTATAATATATTTATTTAGTTTTTATTTTCAAAATTGATTACAATTTAAATAATTTTTGTGAAGAATAAATATTGGAAAATTGTCGGCCTTCCTTTTGAAGGTTACACTTTCTACGCCGTAGATACGGTCTGCCAGATGCTCGCGATGCGTCCAGATGCCAATGGGTTGCCATGGCAACTGCCCGAATTCGTACCCGCTAAAGACACGCCCCATGGCGACGGGGCTCGCAAGCCAGCATTTGTGAACGAGATAATGAAGTGATTTATTAATATATCAGATGAGGTGATTCTGCGCTCTCAGTAGAAGGTTTGTTACATTATCTTCTGTTCAATTGTATTCATTGTTACTGTTTAGAGAAATTACACGAATAAAAAATATACGAATTCGCATTGTTTACACAATTAAAAACACTGTGATTAAAAAATAATGTTATTTTTAATTTTATCACGTCATTGTACAAAGTACCTATTAGACATGATGTATCATAGCTAGTAAGCAAACTTGATTTTTTTTCAATAAATAAGTGGTTTAAACAAAGTTAATTTATATTAATTATAATTATGTTACCACAAAATAAATTTGCTACATTTGAAGAAGAAGTAAGCAAACACTTTACGGGTGAATTCCTGCCTTGCTAATGAGTCGAAAATTTTCAAGCAACCATGACCATTTAGATCAATAGTTATGGAAATGTGCAATATCGAAGTTTGCATTTATTTTCAATGATTCTAACAAACTTTTTGCAAAAAGTTGAACTATCATGAAAGTAACTTATATCTATTGATTAACGAAAATTTATTCGTTTCAAAATCAATTTTAAATTTTTGCAACGTTTTTATCATTTTATTCGACTGGTATTACGACGGATAATTTTTTTTATAATCAATATAAGTTACTGTAATGATAATTTAACTTTTTGCAAAAAATGGATCAGAAATACAGAAAAAAATGCACTTTAATATTGCGCATCTCCGTAACTATTTATATTACGCGGGGACGGAGGCCGAACTAATTATTTTATTTATGATACCCAGCGGCAATAGGACACTCTCCTGATGACGCTGGATGAGATTTCAGCGAAACGTCGAGATTTGCTTCCTTATTTTATTTAACGAATTTGATTGAAATAAATAACAATAATAACAATCATAATTACGAAAAATTATTATATTGTAGATAGCTGTGAGAAAATATACAAAAAACAATTATGGAGTGCATACAATATTTTTTATTTATTTTTATTCCGATTCTTACTTGATTAATAATAATATATTTTATTTTTGGTTGTATTATAATTAAGGTTACATAAAGGTCGTTAAGAAAATCTTCCTATCAGATGGAGATATAATATTCGGGTATATAAATACATATGTAGTTCTCGGTTACGCTAAGAGTGTTAAAGCCTTAAACCATAAATTTAAGAGCAATATGATGTCATCACACCGCCGTAAGTTGCCGATTATCGACAATTTAGTACCATGGGTAGGTACACCTTTTTCTGGAAGATGTAGTAAATTTGTACTGTAAAGTATACATTTCATAATATACGCCTTCTCATGGTCATATGTATAAATTATTACGTGAATAAATAAGTTATTTTAAAACATCAAACATAATAATTTCATTGTGGGCCCGTCTGTCTGTCTGTCCGTAACTTCGTCTAACGTCCATAATTTCGTTCGAATTCACACACAAAAAAACGAAATCAAATGGCCGGAGATGGGGTTTGAACCTCGGGCCTGTAAACCCAAACCGGCCGCAACATAGCAATGTTGCTACTGCCAAGCCTGCATAACCGGTCAAAAATACAGTACATATAGAACTTATTTCATGTTCCGCCCAGCACAATCGCCAAGGCTTAAAATAGTATCATTAACTGCCGGCAGTGGAAATAAATAAAAATGTTCAAATATTTTGATAAAAGTCGTTATTACTATTTCATTGGTGTCGGCTATAAATAAGTCAATACTTATTCTTTGGGAACCGGTAATGTAAACGTACCATCATTTTTGACGGGTTACAGCTAGTTGTAAGATAATTTCGGTCATAAGTTATGTGAGAACTCTTTGCAAAAAACATCGTTATAATTGGTGGTGTAAAACATCACAGTATGACAAAGAATAATAAATTTAAAAAACAAAACAAGAAGTTAACTAAAGGCAATCTTGTAAATTAAAGATTTTTTAAAAATTCTCTTGGCAATTTATTCAAAAAAATGGATCAAACTTGTAACATCTGAATTCTATGTTTTTTTTTGAAAACAAAGAACATGATTATTTTTAATACCAAATACACTTTATTTCTTTTTCAGGAATATAATTGAAGCATTTTTATACATTGTTAAAGTTCAGGTGTTGGTTTATTATTATATTTATTTGTTTATTATTAATATTTAGTTAGCATTTCCATTAAAAAATTTTCACCGTAAAATAAATACCAGTATTATTATGTGTAAGAGCCATTATTATTTATACGTACGCTAAACTATTTATTCTCCTACAAATTGCAAACAAACGCAACCTCTCGAAAAATTGTTTTGGTATCCAATAACTAGTTTTCATTTTATTACTAAATAACTTCGTTAAACTTAAATGCCTTTAGCACTTAGGTTTAACCCATTACATATACAGTAACTAAATTTTACTAAATATTATATTTCCCTGTCAAAAAGTGCGTGTTTATTTTATCAGAAAAATCATACTATTTTTTAGATCAAAAGTTCATGAGAATGGCTATTTTTAACTAAAAACTTTGGTTTATGATCAAAAAGGTATCGAAAAATAAAAAAAAAATGCAAAGTCAGCCGCATCGCTAGTTAATTAATCTAAAAGAAATGCAAAAGAGTATCTATATATAATGTAACAATGTATATATAATATTACATAATAAATAAATTTTATTTTTTTAATTATGCTTATGATTTGATAGATAGATTGATTTTAAATTTGATAGATAGATTGATTTTAAATTCAGTAGATTCAATCTTTTTCTGAATTTTTTGGTAGGTCATTTTATTATATTATCATTTTATTATAATTTTTACAAATTAATACAACGAAACTGCGCATGAACAAATGATTTCATCATGTATAGTCATCTATTTTACGTAAATGTCTAACTAGTCTAGTTATTCAGGCAGCCGGTGAAAATAAATTACAAGATTCCACCATAAACAGACAAAGAGAGTTAAATAAAAGCACGTAGAAAATAATTGTGATAAGCATTTATTACTTTTTATGTAGGCTGACTATCAATTTTGCTGTTCAGGATTTCCTTACACGCAAATGTTAAAAGAAAATATATATGTATATATATTAAAACATTTCGATTAATTAAAATAAATTAGTTGAGTTTTAAGGGTTAAGGCGATTAAAGTAACAGCAAAATTTTCCCCTTGACCTGCAGTCCTGGCTTCTCTCGGGAGAATAATTATTCATTTGCTTTTTATTTAGAGCGGAGCAACACCCTTATCTCACGGCAAATTGTAAAGGTTGAAGGGTCTCAATAGGATGCTGGATTGTTGAACGGAAAAGCGAAATGTTAATTAACTCTTTCGTATTGTTGAAGCTACGTATTTTTGCTATTTGTGTTTGGCAGCTGAGGCAAAGTTAAGTTGAGAAAATTTGTTTTATTTAACTTTTTACTATTTCCAGTTCTTACGGTTGTTTGATTATTTTCACAAGTTGTAAAAATAAAATTTATCGATGAATATACTTCAAGAAACTCATATTTTTCTGAAAACTAAAGCGTTTTCTTTCACATTTTACGAGTATTTTTATTAATCTTTATGCGATTTAATAATAAAAGGTATATTCGAGACAGAACATGCAGAACAAGAAAGCGGAACAGCGGCAGACAGTTTTTTTAAATTTTTTTTTTTAATCTTTTAACAGGCCAGAAAACCCAATTACAGAAGCAAAATACATCACAGAACACCCAGGCTTGAGTAAATCACGATGATTAAATTGTGACCTCACCGAGAATCGAACCCAGAACCCTCAATGTGAGAACCCAGTGTCATACCCACTGCGCTACGAGAGCGGGTATGACGCGGCAGACATTTCTTAATAATAAGCTGGATTGATTGAGTAATAAATGATAATGTAACATTCTGAATGCGAAAAGGAAAGTAAATCTTAAAAACAATAAAAACACCGAAAATTACAATATTTCGGCCATCTCATGAGACATCACCTATAGGAAGACTGTTCAGGAAATCTATTGCTAGCAAGATAATGATGGCCAACATCGTTGACGTTCGATAGCCGGACAAGCACTAGAAGAAGAGAAGGTAGAGTGACAATATCTTCAAGTACATGTCTGCAGATGTTTAGAATTGAAAGGCAAAAGCTTTTAATCAAAGCTTTCATTTCAAGCTTTAAATCAACGAAGGAAATGCTTAGGCATGACAAGACACACGACGGGTTCTAGAGCCAAAAGTGATGATGATGACATATGTGACTCAAATCTGAGAGCCTTATATTCGACCAAAAAGTTTATTAAAATTTACATGTATAAAATGTTCTGCGACCTGCGATGCAAGATATGAATGAAATTTTACATTTATTTAAGGGGTGTATAATTAGTCTTTATTTTATTTTCTCTTACTGTCACTTATTTTCATTGTATCAATACTTTATTAATTTCGTTTCATTATTTTATTGTTCATTACTTCGTTTACTCACTTTTTCCATTCCATTACTACTGTTCTAGTCTTTTATTTTTTTTTTCTTCTTATTGTATGTACATTTAAAATTTATTTCTATGTGAAATATATTAAGACACAAGTCAAAATATTCGATTTTGATAACACATGCCCCTTATTCATCATTAACTTGTGTCTGTTATATTTTCGAATAAATAAACTTAAAAAAAAAGTTTTAAAATATTCTTCAGTTACGAATTAACTATCATATTATTGCAGCCTCAATATTATTATTCTTGTGACTCCAATATTACTAAGTAACATATTAAAAACAATTTATACGTAAAATATTCTTAGAAAATGTCAATGAACTGGTACGGAGAAATAGTTTTAGTTTTCTGTAAGCATTAACTCCTTCTTGTTATTATCATTTTCCCGTTAAATAACTGTTAAATTCACTAAACCTGCACCTGACATGAGTATCAAGTCGATCCTCGTTAAGACAATATACCCCTAGTATTAGCTTCGCATCTTCTCGAGACAACGTCATACCGAGAAGGGCTTTGCAACGTTTTGGATTCCGTCTACCAGGTTCTAACTTTAAAACGTCTATATACCTCACTGCGGTCTTTCGAATTGGTTAAGACAAAATAACGCAGACAAATTAGAAAGAATATGAAATAATAAAAATAGTTGACCTTTCTCGTGTAAAATAAATAATGAACATATTTTACAACATACCAGAGTTTGATTTTACAACAAATGTAATACAATAATAAGCCGTTTTACAGAACCGTTACAAAAGGTGTGTATTTTTTTTTATTTATTCTTAAAGTAGGTAATAAAAAAAAATATTCCTAATATATATGGTATTAGATTGGAGACTATGGCCCTTACAAAGAAAAGTGTAGAGAATCTCAAATACACGCAACGACCCATGAAGAGATCCGTGCTTGGAGTAAGCCTAAGAGATAGAATTAGAAATGACAAAATTAGGCGCATTATTATTAAATTAGAGTAGTGGATATCATGGATCGTGTAGCGAAGCTAAAAGGGCAATGGGCAGGACATGTTGCAAGGCAGGATGCTACAAGATGGCCTCCCAGAGTTCTGAAATGGAGACCTTGGGAGAATTAAAGAGGCATCGGAAGACCTCAAAAGAGATGGGCCGATGATATAGCCGCTGTGGGGGGAAAGAAATGGCTACAATTAGAAAACAACAAGGAAGTATGGAAAGAGAAGGAAGAGGCCTATATCCAGCAGTGGAGAGACGTAGGCTGATGAAGAAGAAGAAGAAGAAGATACACGATAGAAGTTTGCTATATTTTTTCTTTCTGAATTTCATCTTTTCTTCTTGTATAATGGTCATGTTCATGTCGGTTTTTTATTTTTTATTTTCTTAATAATTCAAAGGTGTTGTCTCCATTAATAATTTATACATAAATAGAAGTACGTTTAACTTAATTGTTTGTCTAAATGTTATTATAAGCTTTCTAGCATCACTTTGATTCTTGTGTATCGACTTTTTTTTAGTTAAATTCTTAATTTTTGAGTATTTTTAATTATTTCAATTCTTCTTCATCAGCCAAAAACAGTATACTGCTGCAGTAGTTGATCTGGAGAACTATTTTTTTTTTAAATAGAGATGCTTGTAAGATAATAATTTTTCTGTGTAAAGCGCCCTTGAGGTGAGTATTCGCGAAAACGGCGCTATACAAGTTATCCAATTTTTTTTTTTTTAAATAGAGATGCGAACACGGAATACGTGTCACATCAATATTCTTACTATTTTCAAACTAAGCTAAACGCTTGTGCTATGAAAATAGGACTAACTTGCTAGCCTGGAGTGAGGTTTGAACCCGCGACCTTTGGACCACGAGGCAAGTGTTCTAACCACAAGACCAACAAGCTATATGTATTTTTGCACGATTCTGTTTTAATATGTATTCTGTATTTGATAACGAATTCAACTTACCTGGTTTATTTGAAAGATATTAAAACAAACTTTTTTCAAAATAAACTTAAAACAAGTCTGTACAAACTTTGCGCACTTAAATTTGATAGCACGACATGAAAAACTTTGATGTCTCGACCACAAAGCAATTTTAGGAAAAAATGTCTTTTTTGTGTACTGTATTTTTTTATTTTTCATTAAAATTTCATTTATTTGTTTAAATGTTAAATATATCGTAAAAATTAATTTATGTATCGTATCGTATCTTAAATCGTATTTTCGTCGTCGTTTTTTTCATTGTATTTTAAATTAAACAATTTAAGTAATTATTTTACTTTGCACAAACAAAATTTTCGCATTTTTGATAATCTTCTTTCTTTGGAATAAAAAAATTGTGGCATATAGATGCAGAACCGCCACTATCCACATAGGGCCCTTATGAATATTGGCGGTTTTGCATCTATACGCCACATTTGTTATGATAATTTGATGTTGCTTTTTCTCTTAATATATTTTATGCTGTGAACTCTGTACGTCGTCAAAATTATCGTTACAACTAAGAACTAATAAATTTACGTTCTAATATTTGATATACAAATATTTTGGCCTAAAATCTTCAACAAATAAACATCGTCGATTCTTCAAAGTTCCAAAACTCCAAAAAAAACAATACACGCAGTTAATTATATATATATATATATGAAAATGTCCTCAGGTTTTCACGACCATTCAGAACCTTCTGTGTGTAGTTTTCTGTATTTTGACATGTTTATGGGGGCAGCATAAGCAATATTATGTAAGATAAATGATTGATCAAAAAAATAGGAGAATAATAAGACCATTCGAACTTACATATATCCCACTATTTATTTACAACTATTATATTATTCACAGTTTATATTTATTACATTATTTTGGTTAAAATAATAATACTGAAGAGAGTGTCAAGGACTTAGTTAACTTGCCCGGGGCGGGCTACTAAATGGCGTAGTTCCTTCAGTCGCGGCCCCGACACCCGGCTGTCTATCTTTGACGTGGAACAGAGACAACTCTCGCCTTTCATAGTCTCCTCTTTGTAGTACCATTATGTTTATTTATAAAAAGAAAAAAATTCGTATAAAACCACTATTTATTGAATAATTAACATGTTTCTGGGTCAACGGTCTTTTCATAAAGAAGCAACGTTTACTAAAAATTAAGTTTTTAAATAATCTAATTCCTTTCGCTTTTTTTTTCGTTTTTCTTCTTCTTCTTATGGTGCCATCGCCTATGGGAGGTCGGCGATCATTTTACTTACCACCGCACGGAACAACTGAGTCGAGTTACGTTTACATTAGTCCCTCAATTTACGCAGCCATGACATGTTGCATCTTCTTGCGCCTCTTTGACCACTTAATTTATCCTGGATGATGAGTTGTTTAAGTCAGAGAGGTTTAGACTATATGGGTTTAGGATTTAGATATATTTGGTCCTCTCATAATACGTCCGAGCTACTCCAGCTTTCGTATCTTGAAAGTTTGCAGCACTTCTCGGTCTTATTCCATACGCCGGAGAATTTCATTATTCGTCACTTTATCCACCCAGTAAACTTTCAATATGCGTCTATAGATCCACATCTCAAAAGCCTCGACTTTGCGGATTAGTTCTTTGTTAAGTGTCCAAGTGTGCTAATAGTTTATTTTTGTATTTATTTTAACATTACTTTCTAATTAGTCATTAATTTTTTGTTTTTGATAATGTCTATACTTTAATTTTTATTATACTTTGTATCCTAGAGAAGGGACTATTGGCCCTTAAACTTATTGATTATTCAATATTGTTGATTATTCAATAAAAAGTGGGTTTACACAAAGTACTTTTTTTATTAATTATTAAGTTATAACAATAGTAGTCGAATTATTGATTCAATAAATCATTTTAAGATACTCGAACTTACTCGATAGCTCTTGGCGAGATATCAGTTGTTCGATTGCAAAATAGTGTAAAAGAGTTTCCAATGTACCCGATGCAGACAAATGCCCCCGGCCTCCCGGCTGGAGCAATCATAGCCGGCCGTCGCGAGCGCCGTACGTCAGCTATCTCGGTCGTTGCCGGCAAGTGTTTTATCCGGGAAATTCGCAAACCGTATCACGTAGACGGGAGGCGAGCATAACAAATACCGCATTGAGGGGCTCCGGGCGGGGCGTTTCATAACTAGCTCCGCGTGGCGTGCGGTGGTGGACTCGTTGTGCACGAATTCATTTATAGCGGTGTACTTAATATTCTGTTCACAGATAAACAAGTCATAAATCAACTCAGGGCAGTATATTGTGCTATAGTGCGTGTGGTACAGTCCAAAATAATCAACTGCTCGTCATCGCTGACAACTTATGAAGTTAAATGATGATCAGATTCATCTTCATCAGCCCTCATCTCTTTACTGCTAGATATAGGTAGGCCTCTTTCATATCCTTTCATTCATTGTTTTCCCATTGGCAAATCTCTTTTTAGATCTTCCGACGCCTTTTTTATTCTCCCATGATCTCACACTTCCGAACACATCCTGTCTTGCAGAATGCCCCACCCATTATCATTTTAACTTTGCAGTGTGATCTATGATATTCACAACTCTGATTCTGCGCCTAATTACGTAATTTCTTATTTTTTCTCTAAGGTTTATACCAAACACGGATCTCTCAATTTATCGTTGCGTGCATTTGAGTTATTCTACATTTTTTTTGGCTCAACTGAAGAGCGAGAACAAAATTTCTACAAATTTTGTTTTGTCTCCTGAAAACCTGCATTTGCTGACTCATTTGCCATTCGCCCACAGATATGTTGTATATGTAAGCTGCAATCATTAGACGATTTTTTTATTCTATTTTATTTTTAATAGTGATGTGAACACAGAATGCGTATCAGTATTCGTCATTAATCGTTATTAAAAATAATTAATATATTTTATAGTTTTTTCTGTATTTTGAGAACGTAAAAAACGTACGCACGATTCAGTAGCGATTTATTGCTAAATATTATATAGTGGCACCAATATTATACAACATTGTACAACACATTATGTTGTACAATTTTCCAGTAAATAAACTAGTAGGTACTACAGAACGAAATAAAATGAATATGTGACTGAAAGATATAATAATTATTTTAATCATACATAACCTTCTATGCATTTGTTTAGCCCACGGGAAAGCCCACAAGCACTGGATGATCTTGTTAGTAAACAAAATACTATTTCTCTTTAATGTTGGCGTACAGAACACTGTACCTCATTACATAGTCAGACTCTGTGGAATATTATTTATTCTAGTTGAAAATGTCATTGTTTTAATTCACGTTAGACTTAGTGACTCAAATGCGAAAATCGTGAAATGTTGATAATTTGAATATGTACATATGTATATATTTTTAAAGACAATTATTTGCCTGTGAATGTTCAGTTCAATTCAGATATCGGTGTATATTGACAACACGGTATTTCAATACCATTCGACATTTCTTTGCTATTAGAGAAATATATCAATAAAATACATTTATCGAAATTATTAATGTTAGCTAGACTATTTTAAGTAGACTCACCTTGCATGTTGATCCTTGGGTTATTTAGGATATATTTACTCAAGATTATGAATGTGCTCATGTACACTTAATCTAATACATTTATAATTATATTTTTTCTACCTTACTTATGGGACTTTTATTTTATAAATTGATGATAAAGATACATTTACATAGTAAGTCAGACATAAAATTGATAGAGGTATTGAAATTAGAACATTATTATAAAAAAGGCTTTACATACATACCTTAGAGAGTATTATTGATGGATTTCGCATTCACATTATGATTTATTCATGATGATCATTAAATTGGGTGAAAAAAAATGGGCGGCTCTCGTAGCGCAGTGGGATGAAATTGGATTCCCACACCGAGGTTTGTGAGGTCACAATTTAAATCTATGTGATATACTGAAGCCTGGATGTTTTGTGATGTATTTTTCTTCTGTAATTGGGCTTCCTAGCTTGTTGAAGCGTAAAAAAAAACATAAACTTTGTTACTATCGCATGTACCTATTATTCATGTACCTACAGGTAACATAGTTTATGTATTTCACCCAATTTATAGATTAGTTTATAGAGAATTTTAATTTTTAAATTAAAATTTATATCCACAACAGTTTTGTATTAGTTTAATGTACAGTGTCTTTTATATTTATCGTATGGTGTTAAAAACATTCTACGTTTGCCAAAATAATATTTCCGGTTATTCGTATAATTTTATATAATAAAGTTTTCATTAATCGCAATACATTCATCAAATTTGAATATTCAAGTGGTTATTGCAATTGTTTCTATTAGTGTTTCTAAGTTGCATTAAGAGTATTTGATGGGCATATAGCAAAATTAACTGATAAACATTGAATAGATGAATCTTGCAGTGACGTTCACAGTTGAACGAGGAAATAAAGGTTGATCACAAATGCACTGCACTGATGGTTGGAGAACATGTAGAGAGGATTGTGTAAAAATAATGAGGGAGATCTACATACGTTCGGGAATGCAAGCTGAAGAAAAATACAGGTTACTAGCGACCAGTTTGCTGAAGATTCACATTCTGTTATATTTTAGATACATTTGTTTTGTGCAATATCTAATTACGATGTTTATTCATACATTAGGGTACTTGCTTCTAATATATACAGAAAAACTAAATATATACAGAAAAATATACACTATTTTTTTATTTTTCTATTAAATTTATTTTAGGGGTCGCTGCCACTGATCAAAGTTTTAAAAATATGCGCCATTTAGGGCAATCACTGCAACGCTTTAGACCAAACATACCACTATATGCAGCACCAATAAGCCATTGATAGGTTGAACATACCCCTTTCCAGACTCCCTAGTATTGTAAACAATACGAAGCGTGTTTAAACATATTAGTATTGTAACTAAGTTTTTAAGAAATACTTTACCTTTTATTCTTAGACTGAATTTACAATCGCGACATGTAATGGCGTTTTCAAGTGAAGTAAGTTAAAAAAAACTCAGGAAATGGCATCTTTGGTATCTGTCTGAAAAGGTTGGTTGCTTTTGTAAACTTTGATAATGAAAATTCCTTGGAACTAAACAGAGGGTGGTCACTGTTCTCAAAAATCAATGACTGGAAGGTTCTCCAAAACGAGCAACAATTAAAAATGGTCTCATTGTCGTTAGAAGATTTTATTACAAATCATACATTGAATCTTTTCAATACAATCGCCGTTTCGTGTGATTTTTTGACAAAAAATAGACATGGAGGATGATGATGACTACAATAAAGCTAAGACTTTTGTTCATCCTAAGAAAGTTGTAAATAATATAGAAAAGAGAGCAAAAGCGCTGATAGAATTGTGATCGGTGGTGTGAAGATTGTCGCCTTCACTCCACCGATGAAAATCAGAATCAATATTAACTCTTGGCGGTTAAAAATTATTGATGAGAACATCCTGACTCAAAAATGTTTATGTTGACGTCATCTTAAACAATGTTCATATCGTTTAATTATATTTATTTTTGCTTATATGAATTTTTAGGCGTACACCCGTGAAAAATCACGGAAAATAATAATAATTAATAATAACGATCCTCGCGTGACCGCGCGACATGAGCCGCGCGCTGATTGCGTCACACTCTAACTATCAAAAGTTTTTATACCAGCATGTTACGGATAGACAACCATATTATTATATTTATTATATAGGAATGTTATTATTTTGCTGCATATTAAGTTAAGAAAGACGCAAATAATAATAATATTGCGTTGGGTAGATGAGGAAAGTTTAAATGAACCTTGTATAATTAATTTTCTGTGTGTGCTTACAGAAAAAAAAATATAAATATGTTAAAGTAAAGCTAAATCTCAATTTAATTGTGTACATATCATACAAGAATCAATAAACGATCAATTTTCGTTTAAAAATATTTAATTTCGTACAACGCGTATAAGTCATTATTAGAAACTATGAGTAATTTTTTAAAAATAATTAATTATTATTTTACAAACACATATTTATGATGATTCAACTGTATTTTGCAACACTGCCCTGACCTTCAAAATTGAGATAAATAAATTATAAATATATTCCTAACCGAAAAATCATTTTCTTTATTTACAAAACAATGTTTTCTCAATTACCACCATTAAACCTTATATCATTATTTAATTTCTCTGGTTGAAAACACTAAATCACGCACTATATTTTTATAATAAAGATATAAATTTTAATGTCCAAGATCTCTGATTCAGGTAAGTTTGAGTTATTGAATTGTTTAAAATAAATATTGTGCATTTTATTACAACCTTATAAAACTGTAAAGAATTATTCAACGTTTTAAATGAATTAATAAAACGCCCTCTCTTTTAAAAAATATGAACGAGGAAACGATTACTTTCCAAAAATTATAAATTTACATTTCATGAGAAAATCTTTAAAGTCGTGGTTAAGACGACGATAACATTTAACACACCTTAAGGTATAATTTATGAAGGTATTACTTAACGCTTTGGAATTTAATTAAATTAAAATTATTACTTTTCTTAAATACAGAGAGGAAATTTTACCAAATAGTATGATTTATCGCGGAAATATTACATCCACATTATATTTTATAATGAATTTTAATGGCTTTTAAGGAAATACACGGAAATTAAAAAATCCCTTTTTAATGTTTATGGATAGATGTGCGTATTAAGGGCGATATACGCAGGAAATAGCTAGATTTGTATGTATGTATGTATAGAATATGTTTCTTTGTTCAATACAAATTTTTTGAATAGCGGAATTTTTAAACGAAATGACGGATCTGACTTTTTAAAGAATTTTGAAGAATCGAGATATCTATCAGGCCGATTTACAGAAATATTTTAATGAAATCTGAAAAAATTATGGAAATCATCGCGCTCATTAAATAATTTGTTTCGCATACGCGCAGAGATAAGTTATATATTTTAAGTATTTTGTGGTCATGGCGGGTCTCGTACTCTAGGGTATTACACATTCTTCTTAATCTTCTAATTAATAATGGGGTTTGAGGTTCTAATTTTTCACGAAACCTATAGAAGTAAGAATTTTTTCCAATATTTACGAATAAAAAACATATTAATATATAAAAGCGAATTAAAACAATCACATACAATATTGAAAAAATGCCTAATTTACTCTGTGATAAGTGCTACATGCCATATTGCTTGAAGATATACTTTGTATAAAGCAACCTTATTTAAAAAAAAAACACATTGATGTAGGTACGGTAACCTTTCAAATTTATTTTAAAGAATTAATATATTCCTTCGATTTTGTCGTAGAATTAAGTTGTATAAATTTAAATTTTTTTGCTTTTACTTATCGTATTTGAGGTTTTGTAATAATACTTACGTTTGACGTTTATTCTAATTTAAATTGAAAACTTCGGTTGTTTTAATAAATTCAGGCTCTATTTCGTAAACCAAGTTAATGAATATTTACCTTAACTTTGTTATGTCGTCTTTTATTTTTGTATAACGGTAACCTCGGGGTAATATTTTCAAATTTATTCAATAAAGCTAATAAGTATTCAAAAAATGTAATTTAAAAAGTTTTGATTTGTTTATTAGATTTGTTTTGATGTCATATTTTAAATCGGCGAATACTAGTATAACTTTAGGGATGATTTCAAAATTTCTTAGAATAAACGTGAATTGTTATTGAAATTGGTGTTGATGTCTCCAGCCAATTTGAGTAGAAGTTTATGAATTTTTTTAGAGTAATTTAGAACCTCCGTCAGTTTATTCTAATAACGATCGACAATTAAATAATGTTAAAAATTATTGTAGCTATTGTTCTTACTCGTATATATTTTAGTTAAAAATACTGGTTTTTATTACACATTCTTGTTGCAATTTCAATTTATCGAATCTTCATTGCAAAACTGCAATAATGAGACAAAGTTACTCACGTATGATTTAAAGCAATAACAAATAAGTTTTGGCTAAATTTCCACGCGTTCAGTATTGAGGTTATACAACCTGTCGCGCACGATGCTCGTCTACTCGAATCTTGACGCACGGAAGAGGCATAACGCTTTTTCCTTACGTAACGATTTCTATTAGTTAACTCCTACCGCAAACCGCATTAAGGAACTTCATTCCAAAATTATTTAGGGCACTTTATGTAGACAAAATATTAAGCAGAATGTAGGTATCTCCATTTGAAAACTTGTATATATATATATCTAAATATATTATATTATATATAATATTTTTATATGTATAAACATTTCTGAATATAAATTAATTAGATATGCCTGTAATATACGCATTAGAATGTATTGACCCGGAAAAATGTAGACGGGCTTCCTACACCTCGTAGAGGGTCTACGGCCTACGACTCAGCGTATCGGCTCAGCACTTGACTCTACCGCTGCATCGACAAAATTATTACTTTGAGACGTACTCTCAACTCTCGCACTTATGTGGCCCTTGTGCTCATCCGGGCATCTCTTAACCAGATTAAGATCTTCAGCCTGGAATATTAATACCATTCACAAGTAATTTTATATAACTAGTGACATTATACGCCTAGATATTTTTTGGATTAATTTTCATTTGTTGTTTTCAAGAAAAAAAATACCTATTAAAGTCATAATATTTATTCTTTTTTGTTTTTAATCAAAATTTTCCATTTGATGCTTATATAGTAATACTTTACATATTAATTATTAAATTTATTTAAAAAATAAACATGCGTGTGAGAAATACATTTTACATCAATATTTTTGAACCTGGTGGACTCCTGGAATAAGGCTCGAACCCCCGACGCAACTAGGTCAATGGGTGAGTATTTTCAACACTATACCAAAAAATTACTCTTGAGGTAGCATTACATTTTATATTTTTGTAGTTTTATTTTTTTCGATTAGAGAACAACTTTTAAATTTATAGTTCTGTCTAGGCCACTAAGTGACGATCGTTCAATTATTTGGAGAAATTAAATCATAGAACCAAAAAATCGTGTTCGACTTTTAAAACATTGGTTTACATTAACAAGCAGCACAAGACAGGGGAATATGGAAGCACCTTGTCGAATTTTGGGCCCCTAACCCTGCGTGGGGATGAAGATGGTGATAAACATTGGACTATATTCTATCATGGATGGAAATGGTGAACGTTACATTGTGTAAAGTGATCACTTAAGCCAGCCGTACTATAGGTCGTAAGCCCTATGAACACCCAAAGACTTCCATACCTACTTTCCCACAAAAATATAATTTCGTCTCTCTGAGATTTCTATAATATATTGATTGATTAACGATGTCCCTGTGAAAAAAATCCAGTAGGTACTGTTCTGAAAAATTAGGACAAATTCAAAATATTCTGAATAAACATTGGAGTTCTTTCAAATGAAAACCGTCTGTATTAAAAAGTTATATGATTTTTTAACTTACCTAACATATAGCAAATCAATTTTTACGTACTTACTTGAATTTTATTATACATTAGCTGTGCGTACCCGGCGTCGCACGGGTTAAAGATTAAGTTGAAAATAAATTTGTTAGGGCAAATAAGGTTCGATTCGAACGGTATAGATTTGCATCTAAAATATACTGGGAGGAAAGGAAAGGGTAAAATAATAGGGGGGAATGACGCCTATATTATTCGCCGAGTCCTAAAGAATAAATTTACAAATTTTGAATCCGATCGGTCGAACGGTACAGATTTGTATCGAAAATATATAAGGGGGAGAGGAAGAGGTAAAAAAATAGGGGGAAATGTCGCCTATGTTACTCGCCGGGTGCTAAAACATGAGTACGCAAAATTTGAATTGAATCGGACAAACGGTGTAGATTTGTATACAGAACAAACAGACAGACATTGAGTTTTATATAATCCTTAAACCGTGCAACGCCGGGTATGAACAGCTAGTACAGCGGGTATGGCGTGGCTCGCTCGAAAAATGAAATGGCACAACTCGTAAAATAAGTCTTTTATTATCGCTTGTACATTATCTCTCACATTTTACAATCGCTCGCAACGCAATACTACTGCTATTTTTTATTCAAACACAAAAGAACAGCTCTCTTTTGTTTTTCTACTCGGGTAAGAACCCTTCCATTTCTTCGCTATTTATTAATCATGTTAGTTCTTATTTCAACCACTGGGCATACCGGCCTGCCGTTCTGCGCATGTGACACTTTTCTATGGAACTGTCAAATGTCAACGAACAGCTCGTTACAATATATTTCCTTTTTTTAAATAGAGACTTCCAGAGAAGTTTGGTATCCTAGACGAGAGTCACAACTACTACTCCAACAAGCGACGCAATTATATTTCGGTAATTACGATTGTTTTTATAAAATAAAATATATCAATTTTTCCTACGTTTTACAGTAAAAATACGAAGAGACCATTTTTTCGGGTGCGTGATAATTGTGTTTGGCCGAATAAAGTACTTTGCGGATTTAACCTGACTTACGTTGACCTAAAGCACATAACTCAATCTGTTTGTCCGTTTTATATTTCCAAGTAACAATTAGTCCTGGATCGGACGGCCCAAACAATGGGCCGGGAAGGTCCGCCATAAAAACTGAAAGCTTCCTTCCTCTGCTTGGACCATTAAAAATTTACCGCCAGACCCAAAAGGGGAAACTTATTATTTTCGTGAACCTATATATTATTACTTACACATACCTACTGTTATGGTGAAAGCTTAACATATTAGCACGTTGAAATGCAAAGAGCGACTTTTCGTTTATTGGATGTTAACATAGTTTGTGTCCGTTTTCTTCTAAATAAAGAAGAGCCAACAAAAAACAGTTAGTAAATAATATATTCTCATTCAAAACCATCCGGTTTTTACTTGAAAAATTCATCATTTGAACAGAAAGAAATGTCAAAAGTGGTCACTTTTGTATACTTAACATTCCATGTTGATGGCCTATAACTTAATTACGGGTTTCCGAAGAATTAGATGATTTCGTCAGTCCATTGAATATTCTATGATTCCTCTCGAATGCCACTGGATGACTGCACTCATTTGTCTGAGCGTTGGCCGGTCCATTACAATTTCATACCTTACATCACGATGTATCCAAAGATACAATGCCGTACAACATGTTGTCTTGAATATATTGTCATATATTAAGATAGGATTTAGAGGTTGCTTAGATGTTTAATGTTCCATTCAAGAGACGCAAAGATAAGAAATTCCTTTCACTTATCGAAATCAAAATCAATAAATTCCTGTTATAATGGTCAAATAATAACTTTAAGAAGATAGACCAAAAGGAAATAATGTACTCTCGTAAGAAGAGAGAAAAAAAGAAAAAAAAATAGGTTAGAATATAATTTTTCTCCAGAGATTACTTATAAGATGAACCGAGTTTGTGAATATTAAAATGAACAGGATGGAAAAGACGAAAAATAATTAATAATTTTAATTTAAAAAAATATATGTACCTAAATAATATTTTTTTGAAAAATTCAACTACATTATGTTTGGAGTTAAAGGTTTTATGGATTATGAAGATATTTTATTTTAATTTCTAAGAATGCAAAAATATTTATTTGTATCTTAAGTAACAAATAAGAATGTACGAAATTTTAAAGTGTTCGAATTTTTCGGATTACAAAGATGATATATTTTATTTTATGAAATAACGATAAATTAAATAAAAACTTTAATACTTTGTTTTAACAACACTTCAATTGTTAAAATGTTTTGGAAGTGATGCTCCCTTCATCAGGACAATGAATCTACTAAAATTAATGTTCATGTATAAACAAATTAATTATGGAGGGAGGGTAAAGCTCAAGAGAGGGCTATTTACAAAGTTTATTTCATTATAATCATATTTAAGTTTTTATAAATTTTTATTACTAATATTACTAGATTATCCATGTGAAAACCCCTGGTGCTATGAAAAATTTTGAAATTTTGAATTGTGCTATGAAAAATTTTGAAACCGCTATTTAGGTCGAAAGTGTAATTAGATTCTATTATGTGGTTGGAAATTCCGAAGATTTTTTTTCTTTTAAAACTAGTCTCATATATTAAAAATGGAAATTTAAAAATAATTGAAAGTGAATAATCTCAAGTAAAGAAAATAATCTCAAGTAAAGATATTTACCCAGAATTTGCAATTCGCAATTTTTCGTGTAATTTATTCAGACTGCATCCGGCCTCTCTTACCGGCTTTTTGGTATTTGCTTTTGAACTATTAGAGTCTAATGATCTAACAGAGTAAACTCTACCTGCATGTTTCCAGTATCCATTAAAAAATTTAGGTTATTATAGCTGGCGTAACTCAGAAATGTGTATACACTGTAAGGTACACCGGAGAACAAACGAAAAATTGATACATTAATTAACACCTTTAATTTTCACGTGATAAAATCTTTCAGGTCGAAACCAACCATTAAAAGGTTCACTATAAATATTTATAGGCAGACTTTGTGGCCTAGATTATTAATTTATAAAACCATTCTCCACGAGATAAATTATTGGGCACGATTGAAAATAGCTCTTTGTCCGGAATCAATACGTAAGATATAAAAAACAAATTGGAGGAGCGTACTCATCTACGTGCGGTAGAAGATATTCTTCTTTGGCGTGATTGTGATTTTAATTAAGTGCTTCTTGTATCATGTCCTTGAATATTTGTGTTATTTGAAAATTCAACAATAAAGAGCAATCAGAAAAGAGCAAAAGAATCACTCTAAAAAGAAATAGATACTCTAAAATAAAATCTCAAACTCATAGCACACATTACGTAAATCAACGTGGATCCATTTCCATATATTTAATAATTTTTTTAATGTTTTTAAAATATGTTTTACTTTACTTTGTAATACAAACACAATATGAGTTATTAAATTACAACTATAGTTTCGAGAGGAGCAGTCCCTCTCATCATTAGGTATTGATATACAAAATTTATCAATCTAATTGGGTAGGTCAGGGGGTCAGGGGGGCGTGCGGCACGGAAGGGTATTTTTTTCCGCCGAACAGCTCTAGGAGTGGTGAAGTGGACTGAAATGTGATATTATTTATTAATATGTTTCCAGAATTTAAATTTTTTAGGATTTCAACGGTTTCCAAACTATTCATTATCCAAAAATTCATTATACTAATCATTATCCTTTTAATTATCCTAAAAATTTAAATTCTGGAAACACATTAATAAATAATATCACATTTCAGTCCAGTTCACCACTCCTAGAGCTGTTCGGCGGAAAAAAATACCCTTCCCTGCCGCGCGCCCCCCTGACCCCCTGACCTACCCAATTAGATTGATAAATTTTGTATTTAAGTTAGTTATTATCTATACCTGATGATGAGAGGGACTGCTCCTCTCAAAACTATAGTTGTAATTTAATAACTCATATTGTGTGTGTATTATAAAGTAAAGTAAAAGATATTTTAAAAATATAATGTTGCACCACGAAGTATCTGCCAAATCTTTCAATGATATTTTTTAATGTTTCAACAACTAAAACTTGGATTATAATTAAGTCAAAATGAAAAAGAATCTTTTCATAAGAGAATTCATTGATTAATCCATCACATTCAGTATTCCTAACCCGACCTGACGTTTCCTGTGCAGGGGGCCAAGACGATGAAGGGTAATTTTTGTAAACAAGTACTCTCCAAGGCATGCAATTTGGCGCATTGATGCAAGCAACCCCTTTGTGCAGCGGGAAAATCACAGTTTGTTATTCATTAGATGAGCCGCAGTATCGGCGTTTCAGTTTATTGAACACTTCTTAAAAAAGTTAACCCCACTATCACTATCGTTTTCAACATATGTTGGCAATTTTCTTGCGACATCATTGGTGAGTTCTAAATCCAATTGAACGGCCGCATGTTTCGTACATCACGAGCACCAAATGAACATATGTAAAAATTTCGCAAATCACAGAGTTTGAAAATTTACGGACTTTATATTTTTTTTTAATTTGAGATGCGAACGCGGAATGCGTGTCACCATCAATATCTTAATATTTTCAAAATAAGTTAAACGCTTGTACTATTAAAATGGGACTAATTTGCCGGTGTCCTAGAATTGAATGTCAAACCACCAAACACTAGATCACTAGGCGAGCTTCATGACCGCTACATCTTCAGAATGGATATCTACTACATTTTATATCTGTGGGCGAAAGAAACAACCGAATGAGTCAAAAATGTAGATTTTCAGGAGAGACAAAACAAAATTTAGAAATCTCGTTTGTTTACAAAGTATCTCTTAAGCCTTAATTAATTTTATCTAATTTTTGCACCAGAAGTTTTGTTTTTTGCACAAAAATGTTGAACCAAGTCAATGACTGAACCAAGTGACTAATGTAGTTGTTTCTTGACATTTTTTTCAAACTATTAATTAATCATGCCATCTGTCCTTTTTTAAAAAAAAATATGTAGCCGCATTTTATTTTATTTTCTGACTTGTCTAATTTTTACTTGCTAGATATGTATCTAAAGAAGAACTCTACTTAACTCAAAATTATTTTTTTTTAATCATTTGGTTGGTTGTTTCGCATACAGTTATATCAGTTAAACCTAAAAAGACATTGATACAACAAGTGTTGGAGTGGCATGAAAATCTTGACGAGTTTCAGTGAGTTTAATTTTTCATACAGCATAATCAAATCGTACATAAGCTGAAAGGATTTAAAATGAAAAGTGTGTTTTTATCGGTTAATTTATTTAACTCAGAATATTTTGAGTTTGTTCAAATCTTTCAGAACAGTGCTGGATTTATGTCACAGAGACATTATTAATCAATTAGTGTATATTATAGATATCTCACAGAGACGAAACTGTATTAATTATGGGAAAGTAGGTATAGAAGTCATTTGGGTGTAACAGGACTTATGACCTGTCTTTTGGTTGGCTTAAGTGATCACTTTACACAATTGTAACATTCGCCATTTCCACCCATGATAGAATATACCATGCTTATTCATTTTTTGGAAGTTGTATATATGTTCAAATTGCGTGAAGCTTTCCCAAATGACTTCTATACCTACTTTCCCATAATTAATACAGTTTCGTCTCTGTGAGATATCTATAATATACACTAATTAATTTATTTAACATTTCGGATTGTACCTACGTCAGAAATGCCGGCCGTATTTTAAATTTACTGAGAGTGCTTTCTGTCAATGCATACTTGGAGAGCTACTGCTGCATCAGAACCACGATTCAGCAGATCGCAGCATACGAGTTTTGTTCGAAATTTGAATATGAATTGATTGTCATTTAGATTGAACGAATGCTTCATTGGTTCGGGTCTGGATTTTACAGTTATCGATTTAAGTTCTAAGGATTTTGCTTTTGGCCATCAAATCTGTTCACGATGCAAACGTGCATGTCACAATTTACCTTATTTTAGTACAAATGAGGAAAGGAGTTTTAACAATTTGGACCAAAACTTTTTAACAGCGCGCCTCCATCAATTAAAGAAAAAGATAATATTAAATACCTTGGAATCATAAAAGACACTAACTAAGAAAAATAAAAAAAAACTGCCTACATATTTTTGGGACTAATCCTATCACCGAAAAATCTTAAAAAAATATTATTAATTGATATGGCAGTTACTTTGTGGTGCGACATAATTATTTTAATTTAAACTAAATGGAATTTTGTAATGTTGCACACACGTTGAGTTAATTTAACACGACTATAGTTTCGAGATGAGCAGTCCCTCCCATCATCAAGTGTTATTTATAACTAATGTAAATATGGAAATTATGAAAACATTTGAATAGAGTAACGGGTCGGGCAGCAGAGGGGGTGATTTTTTGTTTGGTTTTTAAGGGGAAGATCCTGAGAAGCGGAGACTTTATAAGAATGTGATGTTTATTAGTTTTATCTCAGAATTTAAGTCCTTTTAGATTTTGACGGTTTCCAAATTGCTCATTATCAAACCTTTATGAGGAACCGAGTCTATTAGTTTTAGTCTGGGATTATCAAAAGAGTGGTTAGTATTAATTATATGGTTGGCAAATTCTGAGAAATGCTTGTTCCTTAAACAATGACGATGTTCCTTTATTCTTATATTTAGGTTTTCTTTGGTTTGGCCTGTGTATTTACCAGTTTAAAATATTGCATTATATACCTGATAAAAATTACAACAACAATAATAATGATGACTAGCCGCTAATAAAGCCCTAGCGCCCAATTGTGACATGCCAATCAACGTGTGACTCATATTACACGTAAGGGTAGTTGTTAATTATTATAATGTTTCGTGTTTTTTCACGGGTCTACGGCTAATTTAATAAATCGTCTTAATAATAAGTTAATTTATCGTTATTTACGTTTAAGTGCTTTTTATGAGTTATTTAATCGTCATAAACATAGTATTCAGAATGTCCCAAAAATTAAAGTCATTCCATGGAAGGTTGATGGTTTTTGTGACTGACCAGAATATCAAAATATAACTTTCGTAAAAAGTCGTTAGTTTTCGAGATATTGGCACACTCACAAATTTTGTGAAAATCGTTACCTTAAATAAGTTTTTCGAGTGCCACAGTTTCAAAATTCCATATTCTTAAATTTTAGTTTTCGTATGACAACCAATAACCTTGCTATTGATCACAGCGTAAATTCAAATAAAAAGTGGAAAAAAAAACATTTTTGCCCGATTCATGGGTTATTTTTTTAAAAGCTAACTTCGACTGTACTGTAAATAAAATACTCCACGCTAACCTGGCAATTTCTTGAAAATATTTTTTTTTATAAAATCATAGTTAATAAAACACCTGCAAAATTATTAAAAATGCAGTAACATTTTCACGTACTAAAATTACAAAAAGTGATTTTTTACATGATATTTACACATTTCGTTCCATCAAAACTATCATTTAACAATATTTTCCACACTGTCAAACTAAGCGTTGTATTGCAATATTTACGATGTAGTAGCATACAGGTATGCGGAGATCGCGTGCACACTGATAGTTGAAGAGGTAGTTTTAGAACACTTATCTAGACGTGTTTTATTGATGATCTTGAAACTAAAATGTCTAGATTTATGTATGGTAAAAACTTCGCATCAAAACGTAGACATGTTTTTCATTGTTGTTTAAACCTTCCAGCGCGAATTATTTTATTAGGATACTTTAATCTTTTTCTTTATGAATATTGTAAATAAATGCAATCTTAAGGAAGGCGTAGAATTTCAAAAATATATTCATTATAACATCAGAAAATTTTATTTTTGATGCGAGTGTGTTTATGATACCAGAAATAAAAGATGGCCTTGGAAAACTTGGCATGACCAGGTAACTCATTATATATTGAAATATGGTCCTGCTAGAAGAAAAATGCAATCAATGACCTCGCGTGAGAATATATGAATGTAGATGGAGTGATGGTTGTGTATCAGAATAGAAGAGTGGCGTTCCATCCTTTCTGCCAATCTCCAAAAGGAAAAAGCATGATGTAACTAACTACAAAAGTTACACGAATACACTTTTCGAAACTATTCCTGAGTGGTGAAAAATTAAAATATATTTACTTTTTAAAATAAACATATACATTCATACAATTTTATCGTGAAAGATAAAAAAAAAAGTGTATATGAATCTACTACTCTACCTATTTTACTTTTCTCTATTTTTTGTACAAAAAATATATGGAACGATCACACAAAAATTATAGATTCAAGTTAAGTAAATTTATAATCAAATTAATATCAAACCTATTATAAAAAAACTTAAAACATAAATCCATAGTTTTGTGGGGTTACGACCCCTTTCCCTACATTCCATAACCACCGCTGACGACGACAGTTCGCATGGAAAAAATCAATCGGCAAGAAAAAACACGCGCATCAAAAGCGCGGAAGTCTGTGTTTACATACAGATAAGATCGACATCGGAGATGAGAAACTGCTGACCTGGTACGTCCCACGATGCGTACAGGACAAAACGACTGCTGACGGCATAAATCTCACGAAGACAAAGGAATTTAAATTTGCTAACGGCGCCCTTCTCACACAGGTTTTTTGTACACGTCTCGATACTTAAATCGAGATATAAAAGACCTGGTGGCGAAGTCCCAGGTTAATTCGTTTCCCTACGCCCTAACCACAACGTCACGCTGCTCGGCGACTGCTACCCGCAGCACCACCTCCCTACGTAGCACTTCACTCTACGACACGACCGAATCGACGTCTCCAGTCGAATCTCCAGTCCACCGCCGCACCGCTATCATCGTCATCGCTTCACTGCCCTCGCAACATACATCGGCGCCCAATATCTTTAGCTTGCATATCCTCAGCATCCTCATCAACCTCACCACAACACACCGCTTACATCCGTCATTCACCAGCATCACCAACTTCATGAAACCGATCTGTAAACTGCAACGATAGATCTTCGCTGCAATGAAATCCGAAACGTCGGCCAGAGTGGTCACATATACACGGCAGAATATCCCAGAAAACTATACACAGAAGATTCTTCGCTTCTGTTCTCCAACAACGTCCGTAGACCATCCGTCGTCAACATCACGAGGGACCCCGGTTCGTCGACCTGAAGCAGCCAGCTGATCGAGTAATCTATCAAAGTTGAACAATAAGCACCTCTGTAGTCTCGTAGCGTACAAATAAAATTCATAAAACTGACCACGGCTTTCTTTTCATCAGCCGTTCCCTGTACAACATTTATAAAATAGTAGGAAATCCGCGGACCCGCATCCTCTACAGTTTTGTCGAATATACAACAATGATACGTAAAATTTTAGAAAATACAACAATGCCATAAAAAGCTCCTGTCAAGTCTTTGTGTACACCTGCGTCTATACACACAAATAATGTAATGTTATGATACGGTCGAAAACAAATGTTTTTATTGTAATATGTTGCCAAGAAATTTAAAATTGGAAATTATGCCAGACACGGAAATTTTTAAGCAAATTATTACCTGGGAATATTAAATGTATTGAAATTTTAGAATTCCCATGGCCAGAAAAAGGGTTATTGAGCAAAAATTAATATTATTATATTATAATTGAACGGGATTGTCCTAAAAGTGTTCATAAAATATTCATGCTTCTGAGGGTACTTTTTAAACAAATTTAGCTACCGAGAATACGTATTCCCCTGGCGAGCGAAAGGGATAATAAGGGAAAATAATACTTTAATATTATACTTAGTCAGCCTTAAAAATTTGAGAAGGTATTGTTATATTTGCATACGATGGCCGTCGTAGAATATGAATTTGTCTTAAAAAAACATTAATGTACGAACGATCGTTAACGGAACGAACCTTAAAAGTGTTGACATGTACCTATGTCATGTTTGCATCATCAGTGTGCAGTATCGTGTAGACCATGTGTTTTGATGAGAATTTCCATATCTCGGTGTAAAAGCATTTACCCCATCATATTATAACCCGCAAAATTACTCTTCGCGACGTGTGCGCTGGAAATAGGCCGAGCTGACGTTAAGTGTTGAGCACTGACGGGGCAAAATTACTGCAGAAAATGAGACACGTGAGGATTTCCGTTGCGAAGCCACCGGAGTCTGCGACAAACTATTATTAGAACCACTTCCAGGACGTTCAAATATTTTATTTATTCAATTATACTATGGGGCGATGGGTCCTTTGAATAATTAAAAAATATGTTGTACCTAAACATAATCGAACTGATCCAACTAGTATCAAGTAGCAGAAATATAAATCTTGGTAAATTGCGTATCCCAGTAGTATTTATCACAACTGTTCAGCATCATTATATTTTTAGAGGTGTGAAATGGTTCAACGAATTACCTGTTAAAATGAGAATAGAAAAAACTATGAGGGCTTTAAAAAAAATATTTTTAAAAACCCTCAAAATTAATTAAAATTTTATTTTATATTAAGTTATCTACTTACATATTACTTAATTGTATAAACTCTTTATAATATAATTCTTTAGAATATGTCTTTAAAAATAGATAATTTTAAATTTAATATTATTATACTATACACTGTTATTATCTTTGCTTAAAATTTTATTATATTTCTCTCTTTACTATATTCATTTTTTAATTGTTTGCTTATTGTTAGTTTTTCTTATTTAATTTATTATCCCACATAAATGCATTAATCATCGCACACTTAGTAACTTTTTTCCTCTTATATACCATTATGTACTATAAAAAAAAACGAAAAAAATATATATATAAAAGTGTAAGTCCCTCTCCAGTCACAAGAGTTAGTCTCTTTTTGGAGAGGTACAACGATATAATAATAAATAAATTTATGTATAAATATAAAATTACATGTTGTTAAAGCGTGCCGAAGATACTTTCAATACACATAAATGTACATGTTAAATATACTTACATGCAAAAACACATGTTAGTAGAACGTGACAAAGACACTTGTAATTGGGATAATGGGCATAGTCTTCCTGTAAAATGTTTTATTATTAGAGTATCATGTACCATAATCCTGTTAGTGACTCTAATAAATATGAAAAAAAAATGTATTAACATTTTGGTTCCACGACAAAAGTCCCATGTAACAAAAAATCCACGTGACAAAAGATCCAACGACAACAAGCAAAATTTCAAATATTTTTTTAATGAAAGAGCTTTAAATACATAAATGAATTAATAATGGTGACGAAATCATTAAACATAATTTTGAGCCAATTCTTAAAAAAAGTAGTCGATCAAATGAAAGCACGAACATTATTGAATATGGCCTTTCGCGTTCAAGTAACGATACATTATTTCATTTCAATGAACACACTTGATCTACTAACTGATTACTATAAGATGCCAAAAAATTTTATGTATAAATAACAAGTTGTTAAACTGTTGATGATAAAAGCGTTTAATTTTTGGTTGGATAAAATTATTAATCCAAAAAAAAACTAGTTCAATAAAATCAAAATGATTTTGTGGTGACATTTTTTAATAAAATATATAAGATTATACTATAAAAAAAATATATTCTCATTAATTAAAAAACTAATAATGATTAAGTCATTAATGACACGTATTCCGTGTTCGCATCTCTATTTAAAAAAAAAAATTTAATCCCCATTTCAATGTCTTTCTCCACCCCGTATTACACCACAAATGAGGTCACGCCCCTACCCGACGATTGATTGCTTTATATATTTCACTTATGGAACAGTTATTGTGTGATTGTTCTGATAAAGATGTAGTGAATTCGAAGGCGCGTGCAGTGAGAACAAGACTTCTACCTCAGCATGTATTTTGAAAAGAAACCGATATTAGAGATTTAAATTTTACTTAGATTTCAATATTCTATATTATTCTGCCAGATAAATATTTAATTTTGATTTTTTTATCCAAATATACGTTTAAATAAAAGTCATGCTTCTTATTCCACTGCACACCTCTTTGGATTCGTAACTGGTTGGGTATTTGAATTTTTTTTAAATATGTAACAATTTTATATTGTTAAATTTTAGTTGTCAATGGCTAGTAAGAAATTATAACCATTTTATCCTGTTAACTTTTAGTTTTCAATGGCTAGTTAGTAATAATAACCATTTTATACTGTAACTTTCAGTTATCAATGACTAGTTAGTAATAATAACCATTTTACACTGTAACATTCAGTTGTCAATGGCTAGTTAGTAATAATAACCATTTTACTCTGTAACATTCAGTTGTCAATGGCTTTGATATATTAAAGTTGAAAGGTTAAACATTTTTCAAGGTTAATAACCTTTGACCGGTCAGTTCGGTCTTAACGTGGACGTTGTTTCAGAATTATAGACTATTAAGTTAGCTCGTTCCATTTCACCCCAAGTACTCGTTTGCTTAAGAACTGGGTTTTGACAATAACATATTTTGACGTTTATATGAATACACGTCTACGCCATAACGGTGCGGATACGATAAACCTACACTGAATAATTTCAAAGATGGTGAAAAGTTTGTTTTTAAAGCTAAATTATGCGTTTATTTGTATTTTACTTTTCAAACGAGTTTTTTTGTTTGATAAATTGCAAAACAGAAGTATTTCGAACACGTTCCAAATTACTTGTCACCAGTAATAATGCGCAGAATTTTAATGTTTTAGAGTCTTGGAGGCTGTATTTCAAGGCTGTATTATTTATTTCGTAAGATTACTTATGTAATTTTTTTTTTGATAAAAAATCAAATGAGTCACATGGAAAACAAAACCGCCAAAATGCCAATACTGAAATTATGATGTATTTGTAATTGATATTCTAGATAGAGCGGTGATATTATTATAAGTTTGATATTTTTAAATAAATTCTTTTAAAATATACATAAATGTTTTTAACAGAATTGATCAGTTTCAAATTTTGTGAAATTATTTTCAAATATGTCACCTTCTGTTTTCGTAAATTGTTTGGGGCGATTTTGTTTCTAAAAAAAAAAAATGAATAGATTTACGTCGATAATCAAAATCGGTAGTATCTGAATGGTATTCTGACCACTCAACAGTTTATGCTGGATATTTTATTTTTAAATTATTCACAGAGTAGAAAGACCCATCATATGTCCATGGTTGTTCTTTGATAAATAGTTCCCATAACGGCCCTACACTTTCGCCACCCATGTTTGTCTTTTTTTAATGCTAGAATGGCCGCGCTTATCACCCCGCTTACTGATACTCGTTTGAGTGCGAGCGGGATGGGAAGTCGTTTACACAAAATGCGTTCTCCGTCTCCGAGGCGCAGGGATAAATAACAAATGGAACGTACATTGGTATCTATTAAGTGGGAATTACAAGTTACGTACATATAATTATTGCAAAAGTTGAAATAATGAATATGAAGTCCACAGAGTCCATAGGGTGACCAACAAAAGTATTCAAAAGAGGTATAAAACCACTAAAGTTTAACAAACCCGACACCCGATACGTGAGACATATATATATATATATATATATATATATATATATAGTGAAGTGGAGACATACCTCCTTCACTAAATTATGCACATAAAATACGTCTTGCTTTAGGTTGGGATCCATGTCACTCAATCCAGGGATCCAAAAACAGGGTAGTAAGAAAAAAAAACGTCGCCAAGTTGTTTCTTGGCAAAGCGATCGTGTATTATCGATTCTGTCAATTATTGAATCGTTATTGTGTGACGTGTTTTACCCTCCCATAAATATAAAACCACCAATCAAATCAGTTCACCGCTATTTGTACTGGATATTTTTGGAGAATAATAAATTTTGCGAATTTCACATTTATTGCATCGTACAAAATAATTGCCTGAATATGGAATGGTGGAATATTTCTGAACAAATATTAAAACCCTCAGAGTTCAAATGGGCTCTTGTAAACCAGGCATGAAACGCAGATAAAATAACGCTTTGAAATTGTACCACATTTTTGTGGCAGGACTGAAAGAAATAGCTTAAAACATGAACTAAAGGGTTGGATTTTATTTTAAGATCCTTGAAAATGCCTGTGGTGGCTTAAATATTGACTTTTTATTAAAGATATTTACAAAGGTTGCGATATTTGCTCGAAACCATGAGTTTCCTCTAGAGAAAACAATTGCGTAAATATTCAACAACACGATAATAAACTCTTTTTACAGGCACTTGTGTTTACCTTACCTGCTCTTTTATGAAAAAATAACATTCTCGATAAACCTCGAATATTGTTTGAAAAAAATAATATTTCATAACCATTTTTTTTAATCCTAAGAATCTAATTGCAAAAATCACACTTGTTTTATAAAACAGCCCAAATATGTATCAATTTGTGCATGTCAATACACTTGAACGTGGTATTATTTTATATTATAAAATAAAATTTTCCTTCACATAACATCAAGAATTTCCCATTCATTCATTCATATCAAAGGTGTAGGAGAATCCCGCTTCAGAAAACCCTCTCAGACACATGGAATATATCAATACCCAAAACGATTTTGTTCAGCATAGCTGTGGCTCTTCCAACAGGCATAACCATCGGCAGGTTGGTTCTGTATATTGGAATGTGAAACAATCTATGCTGACGATGTCTAATGTAATTATCAGGAACATACAAACCAATGCTCTGCATATTTTCAGGATTATCGATCGTACCGCGCAAAAATCTATAAAAATGTGTAATCAAATACACATTCCTTCTAGTATCTAGATTATTGTAGCCAAGCATACCCTGGAGAAACTCGGTTGGGTAAAGCCAAGCCCGTATTCTCTCATGTAGAGATATCTCAGAAACTTCTTTTGGACTTTCTCCACCATCAGAGAGTACTTGCCTTCATGTGGCCCCCAGATCACCGAGCCACTCTAAATATTAATATATATTATATTATATTATATTAATATTATATTATTATTATTATTAATATTAAATATTCATATTTTAAATATATAGAAACGGATTAGTTACAAATATTATTAAAAATACGGAAAAAAAGTCAGAAAAACAGAAAAATTTTACTGGTGTAAGAAGACATCAAATACCTTATTTAATAACTTTTGGTAGATGTTGGATCATGTGTGTATCGCGTGTTTGTGGAAAGGTACTGTCAAAACATGAAATCTACATAGATAGCAAGTGTGACGCTGAAAGCATGTGTGTCAATTAAAGTCCTTGAGAATGTCTGTGGCAAGCTAAGGCCGGAAGTGATGCAGGATGAATAAAAAGTACTTACAATTTACATTGTCGGTTTATTGGAGAAATAGGTTTCCAATATTACAGGACGAGTAAAGATAGCAAAGGGAACGTAGATCGGCGATAGTGTGAGGAGGTGGTGGTCTAATTGGTTAATTGCCTCGAGCGTGATTGGCTTATTTGCACACTCGAGGGACTAGCATCCGGGCAGGCCTGGATGCTCCACAAGCTAAAAGTTTCTACAAGACCACATGGACAGACGAATCCAGTTAGATGCCATATATACAAACTATAGCAAAGCCTTTGACAAAGTCGTACATTCCAAACTACTAGAGAAACTTCTCATAATCGGCATTCATGGAGATCTACTTAGATGGTTCTCCTCCTATATCACAACAGGAGTCAAGCGGTGTAATTAGTAATTTCAAGTCGGATTGGGTACGCGTCACCTCAAGTGTTCCTCAAGGGTCACTCCTGGGACCACTCCTCTTCCAATATCTTAACTTACATTAATAACATCTCTAACTGATTTTTAAATACACATACACTATTGTTCGACATGAAAATTTTCACTGCAATCAATAACATAGAGGACTGTCTCAAATTACAAGATGACTAGAACCGCCTTGACGTCTACTGCATCCATCATAACCTTCAACTAAACACTAAAAAATTCTCTATGATGCAGTTTGCCAGAAATAGGAGACTCATAAACTTCCCCTACGCTCTCAAAAATCAACCCTTTTCCAAGACATCCGAAATCAGAGACCTTGGGATCACATGGTGACACATAGGCCATGTTTCATCCGAAGCAACTAAAATATTGGGCTTCATCCTTCGAGTATGTAAACAATTCATTAATCTTACTACACTTCTCATATGTCCGGTCTATAGTCGAATATGCCTCTCAAGTTTAGAATCCTAGATACAGCATCTATATAGACAGGATTGAAAAAGTACAGAATCGATTCCTGAAATACTTAAACCATCGTACCTATCGAACTCAAACTAGTTTCGCTGAATCTTCCGACTTCTTCAACATTCAACCCTTACATACTAGAAGAGATATAAACGACGTCATTTTCTTCTACAAAATAGCTAATTCAAAAGTAGACTCCCGTGACCTACTTGGTTGACTTCCCATTCGCGTGCCATCTAGATCTACTAGAACTGACGTCACGTTCAATCTCCCACACTGACACACAAACTCAAAACGGAATTCATTCTTCTACAGAGCCTCATCGTATTTTAAATTTTAACACATTCTTCAGTGAACTCGATATCTTCAACACGACAACCACTAAGATAAAAACACACATTTAACACATTGACTAACTCCACACGGCCTTCCTTTAAAATTAATTATTAATCTTTATTACACAGATCTTATTCCTTATCCCATTTTCGCTTTACTAAATCCAATTCCCTTTCTTTCCTCTCCCCTTGGAAATAAATTTACCCTACTTTTTTCATGTATTAATGTATTTTTATATATTTTAAAAAAACTCTTTCTTTCTTGATCTTTTTACTGAATTTATTAAATATGTTTTCTTATTCTGTTGTATATACAATACATAGTATTCTAGGTTAATCAAGTGCATTCATATAATTGGCTTAATATTATTATTACATTATATGCTCTATTTCTTAATATCAAATAAGCTGTTTGAATTCTAAATAAAATAAAATAAAATATAATAAAAATTAAAAAAAATAAAATTTTGAATTATATTTCATAAATCGATATTAAATATCGATTTATGAAAAACGTAGATATTATTAGCACATTGATTTAAGCAGCTCTCCACCAAAGTAAGTTCATCGTATTATCTAGTAAATGGAGACATGATATTTATTATCGTAGTCTTTAATCCACAGCTCCTATTTTTATTTGAGAGATGCTTCGTATACGGCCCCGTATCCACATAGAATAAAAATCCGAAATAATCTAACTTCCGAAAACCCCATTCAACTACCCCACAGTTGGACAGATAAGTGACATGGATCGTTACTTGACTTGGCACGGGTTTCTCGCGTGTTGTTTTTTACATTTAAATTTTAAATTCTAACAATCACATTTAGATTTTAAAGAAACTTATTACAGTCGTTGTACTAACGTAAAATTATAAAATGAGTTGATGTTTCAATTTCTTTAATTTATGAAAACATAATATAAGCAGACAGTATTTGTTTGAAGCTAAGAGAAGAAGCTTTTCGCTTTCTTAAGGCAAAATTCAATTTGCGTCCAGCACAAAAGGTTTTTAATCGTATACGAACTGGATTTTAATTTCCATTAAGTCAGGCTCAATTTACTTGAAAATAATAATATACTAGTCGTGTAATATAATTACGCGTTTAGAATGCCTTTACATTAAGGCGCGAGAACGCATTTAAATAGGAAATACTTTCTGTCTTGATATATCTATACTTGAAGTATTAATATCACTTACGATTTATTAATTAAGATAAAATATAGAAACCTCTCAGAGACGAAGATATTTTTATGAATAACATGTATGGAAATATTTTCGATGTTTATAGCGTTAACTTTGATTAAACAACTTTTTATTAACCACTTAACTAGTAACTTTACGAATCCGGTAGACATAGAGATACTTATAAAGTGGTTAATGTAACGTAATGTTAATGGTTAATGTAAGTTGTTTAATAAAAAATAATATATGGAAGTCATCATAGGGTGGCCACAGGGCTTATGAGTTTGATGATATGATCTTGCTTAAGAGATCACTTTACACAATGCAACTTTGACCAATTTAACTATAGGAACATCCACACATTATCAAATTTTTTAAGTTGTATATATTTTCACGGCATGTGGCTGTAGGGCGCAAATAAAATTAAAATAAAAAATTTAAAATTAAATTTAATATTATAAAAATTAAAATAATTGAAACTTTTATTTATAACGCAAAAAGTTACTGGACGCGAATTAAAACGGAAGACTCTTCTTAAATTTATAGTTATAGTATGAATGTTTCTTGAATGATCCACATTCGCACTATTTCGCGCTGTTTTCATTGCTTCGATCACTTTATAGAAAATTGCGTTCAATATTCGCACGCAGAAAAAACTTCTCGCCCGTGATAGGTACTTCCTTTATTTACTATCGCTGGAATATCGCACTAGCTAAATGTTAATCAAATACGTGTTTTTTTCTTCTTCTTATAGTACTATTTTGGTACGTATTATTTTAATTACAGCAGCTTGGAACAGTTTATCAGTGGACTTACCGAACCACTGTCTTTGATTCTTCAGCCAAGATGCCCTTCATCTTTCAAGGCCTCTACTAATATTGGCCTTAAATGATGAAATATAATGCAGGACCAGATATTTTTCTTGTCTCACGATATAAGACTAAAATATCCGAATGATTTTTTCTTAAATAGAGCATCTATATTCTAACTATTTTCAGAATAAACTAAACGCTTGTGCTTTGAAAATATGACTAACTTACTGTTGTCCTGGAATGTGGTTTGAACCACTGACCAACGGATCACTAGGCGACAGTCATTACCACTACACTAACAAGCTTGTTTTATCTTTTTAGTTTTGTGTCATTATTGTCATTTATATACTTCATTATAGGTAAAATTTATATTGTCATTATTGAGCGTGTTAATCAAGCTAATTTAAATTTATTTATAGAAATAACAGCTGTTTAGAAAAAAACTCAAATTTTTCATGAAATTCTGAGTTTAAAAAATTTATAAATTTTGAACATCCAATCAAAAAAATCGTAAACACTTTAGACAATATTTTGATTAATAACTGCTGTAAATTTTAACTAAATCGGTCGAATAGATTGGGAGATATGGTGTACACCACTTTGAAAAAAGTAGTTTCGAGAAAAACGCAAAAGAAAAAAATACGACATCAGTGACTTAGAATCGAATATTTTTTAATAAACTTCAATCTGCGATTCCTGAACCATACATTATTGTTGCTGTGATGTCCTCTGATTCCTTTTGAGTTGTTCTTTTCAATTTCCTGGTGTCTTTAGTCTGCTGTTGAGCTCTTATGTTGGCTTTGGCCAACTTTGATTCGCTCATTGTTAATCACTATAACTTCACTAATATTGGGATTTTTTAATAATTTAACTTTATTTAATAAATTTAAAAAATAAAAAAAGCTTGAAATATTATTTAAAGTATAAACGATTTAAGTATCCAAAAAAAAATATTTTGAAAATTTCAAGGTGGCGCAACCCCTTAATACATGTTACATAAAATTATAAAAACTTTCCAATTCCAATTGGAAAACATTCCAATTGGAATTTCTGCAGGGTTTTTATTATTTTATTTAACTTGTATTGGAACAAATGAATTTTTCGTAATCGATATAAGTTACTATAATGACAGTTCAACGCTTTGTAAAATATAAGTCAGAAATACTATAAAAAAAATCAAACTTTGATATTGCATAACTCCATAACTATTGATATTAAGGTCATGGTTGCTTCAATATTTCCGATTTTTAATCAAATGCTTCAATCGCTTAGGCATTTTTTCAGAGAGTGAAGATGATTCCATTCTGTATACAATCAGTAGGAACATAAAGCATCAAATCACTGTAGGTAATAGAATGAAGTAAATCTTCAATTTCATTGAAAATGATTTATGTATTTTTTATTTCAAATGGATCTGAAGCTCAGGAAAGTCTTGAATATTTTAATAAACATGTCATATTTCCATAAGCGTGCGTGGAAAAAATCAAATTTGCTTCTGGTAGGTAAAGCAGTTAAGGGTAATATGCATCAGTTGGTTATTCCGCTCTTAGCATTAAAAATATAAGACTTAACCATATTTTACGCGAGTTTCGTTATTACACGTATACATGTCCACACATTCGTTACATTATTAGTGAACTATCGGTGAGCTTAGAGGTGCACTGAGAATAAACGATAAAGGTCAAAATAAATCGGTCGGTTCAAATTACTTCTCGTTAAAAATGCAACTGATAGGCTTCAATGAATAAATGACAGTGCCGACTGTATACTGAGCATTTACAGGCTGTTTCGGTTTGTTTTGTGCACTACGGACATGCATCGAAATGATGTGATTGATATTATGACTGTTGCGTGATTAATGTATAACTGATACTCACCTCTTTTTTCTTTCACATTTACATATCCTCTCAAATGTGGATAAGTTTATAATAAGCTTGTATGACCGACATTTTAATTTAGTATTATTTGTCAACTAGAGATAATTGCATTAAATAACACAATCGATAAATTTAAGGCATGCATGGATATTTAAACCTTTGAAATTATACACAGCTGATGAATATGGGAAGGTATCTTGGAGTTTTAAATACCTAAAAAATTGTTCATGAGCCATACTAACAGTCCAGGATATTAACTATATAAACCTATATAGTAGGCTGCCGAGGCTAAAAAGAATCACGCACTCATGTCAAGTGACAGTTGTTTGAAACGATTACAATACTACCGAAGATTCCAGAATGGCCTAGCATAATCTACGGCTTACGATAAATATCGAAAAACATCTTCAAAAGTCTGGGAACCGCGAGGAACTTCTCGAAAACGCGGGAATCATCTCGGAATTTCGATGTCAGCACACGGGAGTAAGGACGAGTAATTGTTTTGGGCGCGCGCGTTTGACAGCGATAATAGAAGCGAAGGTAGTCGCGAGTTGACAGGGCGGCCAGGCGAGCCGTAATTCGACAGCGAAGATTCTGGAAAGTTTTTACGTAGCGAGATAAACCGAAGCGAAATTAATAAGTGCGGAAATTAATGGAATATTCTAGTAAATAGTGAATAAAGTGTCAAAGCTAATATAAAGTGTCTATCTACGAGTGATAAATTTGCGAAACAGTTTAATTTAAGGAATAGCGTTACATTCAATAGTGTTTAGCGACTTTGTACGTTTGAATAATTAATTATTCAGTAATTAATAAACCCTGTATTAAATCCCAGCGTTTTCATTAATTCCCCTGCAACCACGACACGTGACACTATATTCAGATACAATGTAAATATAAAACCACTACAAAATAAAAATATATTATACACAATGGTTTAAAATATAATTTTATCAAAATTGTTGCTTATTTTTTCACCTTTTTTTATTATTTATTTCAGTGAAATGTTGTGTTCAATATTTTCTGGAATAAGCAAAACGTTTTAGGTTATAGTATCGCTATCTGTATTAATTAAGCATAATATAAAATATTGCGCAGTGAAGTATTATAAGAGAATAATATTTTGAAATGAAAATTTAGGGAGATCCTATTTCCGAGAACAGAAAATATATTATCTTCCGCCGCGGGGTCCATATTGTTACAAAGCTTGTTTGTATTTAATTATTGCTCAGTAATGGTACATTTTTCTGCAAACTCACCTTTAAAGGCTTCATACAGGTTTGTTTAAGGTTTCAGGTGTGAAACGCAAGTGTGCCGCACGAAGACGACGATTTTTCACCCTTATCTAATTATCTCGCACACTAAGGCTTTACGTTCATTCTGATCTATTTCTTCACTGTAATACTGTAATAAGCACATATGACGAGTAACTGATGTTCGTCAATACATATGCTGGAAATTTCAATTTTAAAATGATTAAAAAAATAGGATAATAGTCTGTAGGGGAGAAAGAGGCACTTTTGGACAAAGGCAAATTTGGACAGTTAGGATTCGCTAAAATATCGCAGCGAATTGTTCTAACTACATATTTTTGATAGATAGCATTAGTAGGCCCACATTCTTGTTTAACAGTTGATCGCGTATTTTGCGCATATATATTAAAATAAAAAATGTATTTAAAAAAGCACATTTCCCCTAAATGTTTTAAGGATTTTTCTTAAGTCTTCAACTACTTTACCACACTGGTAAGTAAATATAAATATGTTTTTCCGAATACTATGGAGTTCATCCGTCTTTTAATAATATGAAAATTACTTGTAGAAAAACTTGTTTCATGTTGTTTTCTATTCAAAGTATAGATGAGGCAGAATTGGATAGGACAACTTCTTAGAAGAATCTGCCCCTATCTTTAGAAAAATATAATTGTGGGATAGTAAGGCAGGCGAAATATACAAGTTCACAATATATAAAATAAGAACTGAGGCTCCCTTATCAGACTCGAGAGCTTCTCTTCACTGATAAGGTCTACATGACTACAAAGTAGTAAAAAAAATTCAATTTGACATGTAAATATATAATATTTGTATTTGTACCATATATTAAATAAAATAAAGAAATACATCCTACCTAGTATGATTAATTCGGATAATGTAGATCATTTTAATTTATGGATAGCTTAAAATAACACTAGACATAAAACAAAATACCAATATCTGAAGTTTACTTTAGAATTTTATATAATTGTTAATTATACACATTCTCAGCAGATTTTTTATGATCCTGACAGATACTCATAGTGTGACATTAAGGTATAACGTAAAAACGTTATAGGTCAATCAGGAAAATAATGAGATAATACGTTTCATATGGATAAGAAATAACGAATACTGTAAAAAAATTACAAATATGTTATAAATTGACATTGAGGAGAATAAATAAGATATTTAATCTAACGCATGAGTACAAAATCCATTGGCGTCAAGGTTAACCAAGTTTAATAACGCGTCAGTAACACTTCTGTAGAATGTAATGAGATCCTTAATTTTACGTCTTTTCTCAAAGAGAATGTAGGTGAAATCGTAAGTGCGCACGCATCAAACATCTGAAGCCTTAGGTCTCGCCAGTGTGTCATGGATTTAAGGAAAATCATTTGGATTTGTCCAAATAATACAATATTGTACTAATTTAAGTGATAAAATATTATTAGTAGTTACTGAAGATACACATTTGTAAAAAAAACGCTTCTAGCATTATTGTACATTTTTATTCACGAGCCCAAAAATGTAATATTTAAGGCTGAATTAAGAATTCTCCATTTAATGGAAAAGTATAATAATTATTTTATAGCAAAACTAAATATTTTTTAAATATAATGTTTTTGTGGACTCCTTTAGGATATCTATATGGCTCAACTTCTCGTGAATCTTTCGTGGATTTTCTACCAGTCATGGGTGAAATCGCGGCATTTCCAATGGTCGTAAGATTATTTAAACTAGACTTTTTATTTAATAAAGTACAAGGCTTTCAGTGTGCGCATTAACAGAGACATGAAAGAAACTGCAAATGGAATACTGAAAATAAACAAAGGAATATATCGTTTCATCGTTATAAAACACACTTGTATACTCGTATGATGGGAATTTTTATAATACTCAGCGATTAAACATTAAAATTTCTCGAAAAAAAAATTACGAAAATTCTAGGATTTTTTTCGGAAGAATATAAATTGTTAATAAAAATGAGAACTCATTATTATCTAAGGCCATGAAGATATTAAAATAAATTATTCATTTTATTAAAAATATAAAATCTACTTTGAAATGAATAATTAAGTGAGGTTTTAATCTTTAGTCTATTGCCTGTTCTCTATTTAAACATAAACTTAAGTCTGTATATTGACCCCACGCAAAACAGACGTTCCAAATTTTAAGAATGTTCTTAGGCTTTCACGGCCACTCAGAATCTTCTGGAGTATAATGCCGTGTTATTACGACCTTTCTGACCGAAATTTCAGAACCCATTGCAGGGTCCATCATCAGGGCTGATGTGTTGATCAACACATCAACCCTGATGATGGACCCTGCAATGGGAGCCGAAATTTCGGCCAGAAAGGTCGTAAAAACACGGCATAATATCCCAGAAGACCCAAACCAGAAGATCCAAATTTTGTTTACTTGCACTATAGGACCAAGATATAAATATTGTCAACCCGGAAATATATTTCGCTTCCATTCAGTATTAAATTTCCATATCTAAGCCGTGATTTTAAATATTTACTAAATATAGGCAATGCAACGACTACTGGTGTATTTTTCTCAAAATTCTGTCTCATACACATAAATATAAAAAAATATGATTATTTAAATATTTTTCTTATGATGTGGATGGCAGTAAATTTGATATTTTAAAGTGCTGTCACATTTGATAACTTATATTTTATACTAAGGTAAAGTTTGTAAGTTTGAATGTAGGAGGTAATCTCCGAAACTATCCATCCGATTTCAAAAATTCTTTCACCAATATTTCGAATGAAATTTCAAGGTGGACGTAGGCTGTATATTATGCAGTTAAATTAAAACTAAAGTCCACGAAAAAAAGATCGAGCTTTTCGTTTTTTACGAACGTTGCCTTAACTTAAAAAGTTCTACAGAAAAGGCCGCAACGACATAAATATATATAATACACAAATCGATAAAATATCATTAAAATTACTAAAAATCTACGCGTGCGAAGCCGCGGGAACAGCTAGTAATACCTAATTTTGTTTTATAACATTATGGAATATATATACATAATGTATACGTTGTTTCGGAGCATTAGGGATTTTTCAAAGTGACGGATAACTTTTCGAAGGTTGTCTATCCTCGTTTTATGCGACGAGCAACTTCGGTCGTTTGATTATTTTTCCGTAGTTTTAAAACATTACCAAGGTAGACGTAATATTTTTCATTCTCTGTAACGGAACCCTCTGTAACAGGTGTGGAGTTTTGAGTAACTTCGGTCGTCTAATCCATTCCTAGTTTTAAAACATCACCAAGGCAGATTTTTTTTGCCTATAACAGAGAATAAATTACTACTCGTCTGTATATACAGGGTGTAAAAGAGCTAGTCCACAATAATTTAAAGGCTGATTCCTTCCTTGATTATCAGTCGAAAATGTTCAAGCAACCATGACCTAATATTATGAGTGGATCACATAAGTTAACTCTAGTTCGCACGTAAGTACCCACTCTAGGCTTGTCTGGTTGCGCGTCCGTCGGATCACCGTTCACTTATTTCTTGTCAAAATAACTCTGGCTTCACGTCCGCCTATCATCGCATATATAAACAATGTCAGTTCGCGATACTTCAAGAATGTTCTATTGGTTTCTAGTGATTATGGTTTCTCAGACTGAGAGTTAAGTTGATTCTAAATTCATGTAGAATATTTGAAAATCTTCGATAATGTGTACTTACTATTGTTTTAGACTCTCGTGACAATTTTTATACATAATTTGATAAAAAAAAAAACAATATTATAATTCTTTATATAACCATGCTAAAACTGGTAGTACCTAAAATGTGATACAAAATGCAAGAAAAGAAATGAAAAAAATTGGTGAATTTAGCTCGCATTGCCAGACGATCGCTTTAATAATTTCAAAGTTTTCAAAATATATCTCACTCGAAGACAACAATAAATATTTCGTGCAAAGTTCTTTGTGGGTTGTTCACGTTTAGAGTTTAACTATATTTTGAGGAGTTTTTAAAGTGCCAGTAATAACGCCTCACGCTGCCAACTAATCTTATCAGACAAACTTTTGCTGGAAAAGTGTCTTCGCCATATGTATTCCACAATTTTGGCACACACTTTTAGATGAAAAAATATAAGGTATTTTTCAGAGTTTTTTTTAAGTTTTAAGGTTTCTTTACAACACATATTTTTTATATTTTTCCGCGTCCATATTTTAATGCATTTTCATTACAATGAGAAGTCACATTTTTATAATTTTCTTTAACTTATTGTGCCATACGACATTTGAAATCGATTATACAATGACAATGAATTGACATGCTATTTGAACTACCGATAACTCGTGACTAAGATGTTTGCTAATTACTCTCATCTCAATATAAAATCAGATTAATTTAATTTTCACTAAATTTTGCACTTAAGTTAAAGCCCCATACCACTGTTCGTGCACGATAGGAGAGTGTATTTTTCGTAATTATTTTCATGCAAACGATACATATAGAAGACTGTATACAAATTTTTGTACTTGAATCTAAAGTATAGTTTGCGGTGTACGCTGCTTCCACGAGGACACTTCGACGAAATTGCTGTTCGGCAGGTGACAGTGATTAAGCCATACGTTCATCAGGTTCATCAGAAAAATAAAATAGAAATATATTTAGAAACCAGACATATAGGTTTACAATATCACATAGGGTAACTTTGATATCTAAAAAAATTGGCGGACCAGCGAATCTTATTTTTGATTTTCATGGAAAATTTTCATAAAAACAAAATAGAAGGGTGTTCTTTTTTAAAAAATCTCTACGTGGTGTCATAGAGACTAGATTTTCAAACAGCTTAAGACTAGACGCATGCAAATCGGATATATAGTGTTTTTAATATGTTGTCAACCAGGTTAAAAAAGGTAGCTCCGAGAAAAACGCATTCAAAATTTTGCCGAAGGATAACTCGACGTGAAAACCAAAATTTTTATTTGTTTTATTTTATTATTATTTTCAACTTTAGTCAACTATTTCTGTACCATATAATAGATCCTTAATATCCAGAGACTCATCAACAAAGGGTAGCCAGGTAGCAGGCTCGTTCGACAGCCGCACATCTGCCACTCGGCGCAGTCGTGCGCTTTGAACGAATTCACATAAACCGTTGTATCTCCGTCAATTTTACAATTTTCTTTTTAGTATTTGGTGAGAGTATTTTTAATAAATGCATCTTTCTGAAAATGAAAGAAAATGAAAATATAAAAAAAAATTTAAGGGTAGTCTGGGGCATTAATATGTCACAATTATAGTTTCGAGAAGAGCAGTCTCTCATAATCTGGAGTTATTAATACCTGTGGTATGTGATATCACAGATATTAATTATATCTGATGATGAGAGAGACTAGTACTCACGAATCTACACTAGTGACAAAACAACTCTACATGCTTGCAGTACAATGTTAGGTTTACATAAAAAAATAAACAATCTGTTTATTTTTTACTAACAGTCGGTTTTACTAAACCAAACAAAAATAATCAAACATCTGCACCACAAAATACTGCCAAATCGGATAATGCCAATTTAAGTTAAAAATAGTAAGAATATTGATCTAACACTTTTGTGTATCATCTCTATTTAAACAATTATTTTTTTTCAATTATTTCTTCAGTAGGTCAATTAAATATCAATAAATTAAAAAAATTCCAGTTATTTATTTTCCGTACTCATCATTTCACTTATTCGGTAATAAAACGACAGTTTCAGTAGTCTAAAGCTCAGATAACCTGTATAAAAATATATTTATTATAAAAATACCTTAAATAAAAAGTATAAGAAAAATTTTAAATCGTTTGTTTATCCTCCAATATTTGATATCGAGAAGCATTGGAGAAAAATCGTATTAATAAATAAATATATTTCAAATTCAATAGTTAAAAAAAATCCAGAATTCTATTCTACCAGCTTCCTATACTAACAATAAATTTTAAAAGAAGTATGTCTTAAATACTAAGGATAAGAAAGATTCTTTAGAAAATTGGGTGTTTATAAATTTATTTGAAATGATTGTAATTATTTCATAAAGGAAACACGTGTAAAAAAAATGTTTGAGTTAAGGAACACTTAAGGTATTTAAATATCAATAATTATTCTGAATCTTCCAATCAACTTTTGATTATCGATCATTCTTTTGATATTAATTTTACTTACAAATTATATAGGATTATATTTAGATAAATTAAAAATTTCGGAAAATATGTTAGTAATAAATTTAATATTATAAATAACCAGTTTTTACAAAAAGTTATTTTTTTATTTTGTTTTCACATTAGCACGTAATCATTGTACGTTCATTTCCCATAAAATAATTGTATTATTTTTATTATCTGTACTTCATTTTTGATTAGTAGGTATACATTGAATCCTGACGAAGGAACCATTGATCCCAAAACATGTTGATATTTTCAATAAATAAGTGGTGAAAACAAAGTATATTTTTATTAATTATACCTACTATACAAATGCTAATACAATTAAAGTTTTAGAATTCAACACGTTGGATTCTTTTTTTATGATTTTTTTTGTATATTCAAAGAAATATACCACTGTTATAATATATAAATATACAACGTGGAAGCTTATTGCAGAATATTTTGCCCGCGTGTGTGTAGTGTTCATACTTATCATCCTTAAGTAGGCTTTTATCTGATCTAAGTTTGTATTTTCTGAGATAATATGTGCTGTATATACGCCACAAACGGGCTAAACAGTAAACCGAGGTATCATATAATATGCTGCAGAGAGAGAAAAGAAAAATAGTTTTTAGTGTACCGTATAAATATGAGGATTATATATATAAATTCACTTCATATCACGGTATCACAATAATGATGATAAATAAGCTTATATTAATTATTACAAGAACTTAATAGAAACCGGGAATAAAATAAATACAGACACGAAAACAAACGATCCACACAAACGTGTTCTGTGTCTCGCCAGAATAAACAGTATTTACTTAACTATCCAACGTTTGCCAAATATTTATTTTTTACTCGAAAATAAATTGATATTTACAATTACCTGGGGTATTTGTAATCCTAGAATTCTGTGTAGATTTTCTTAGATTAATTAAATAAATTACGTAACACGACTATTATCGGGGCAAAATCCCTCTGTAATTCGCTGACTCTTGGTGTTCTTTTGAGAAATTTGGGCATGAAAATTCTCTAGGTATGTAAAATAATGAATTATACACTGTATTTTATGTTACAATATTCTACCGGCTAGCTGTAAACTCGTAAACTATACCCGCACAAAATATGTCCCATAAAATTTGTGATTGTTGCGTGAACTGAACTGTCTATTCTATGGGGCAACAATTGAATGAATCTATGAATATATACATAGAACCACGAATCCATAGAAGTTTAGATGGCGCAAAACCAGAACTTACAAAAGATAATTACCTGAATACCTAATAACAATGAAGAGTTCGGTGATTTTACCTTCCTATGATTATCTTATGAAGTTCGAAGGGGAACTGACTAATATTTTGAATGAACCGCTCCATTTCAAAGAATGTAATGGTTCCATTGGTTAAAACCTTGCAAAGCTCTGTATGACGTCGAAACGTGGACCCTGAGAATGAAAGAAGAATACATGCTCAACGTTTGCATCGTAAACTTTCCTTTCTTCAACAACTTCATACTGAACACAGGAAAATAGTTTATTTATACATAAGGAATATAACTAAAAAAAATAACCCATAAAAAACAAGTTTTTATTATACTCCATTTCTCATTTAATCAGATTTTGTGCCTACTGCACGCATCGGGGTCATTACTCATTTGTAATGATTCCGATTTGAAATAAAACATTAAAATTTCGAAAAATCCAAAATTATACTATAACTATTAAAAAACACTGTTTTTTAAAACATAAATTGCAAGTAAACAAACTAATAGATTTTTAAATAGTTATAATATATTTAAGATAATCGTTTACTTAGTAATATTATTGAATAAGAAAGACATCTCACAAGCCATTCAGACATTCAAGACCCACAAAGTGGAGCAATTTTCTTTATTTTTAAAACATCGAAGGTTTGGTAATTTATTAATCAATTATATAATTTGGTTTGTGTTATTTTAAAAAGATATCCGTATTTAAAATATATGTAACTTGATGAATAAATTTTAAAATGAGATATTTCAGTACAAAAATGTGATAAAAAAAGCAAGAGAAGATATGAGAAAAAATGGTGAAATTTGTTCAATCTGCTGGACGATCGCCAGAAACGCCGATATATCGATACTGAAATGAAATGCATTTTAATTTTGATGCTAAATGATCTTAATCTAGTGGATTGAAAAAGCTATCGAACATTTCGAAATAAAAATATTATAACCGTCGGTGTTTTAAAGTACTTCATCGGGTAGTTTATCGGTTCTACACGAGTTTGTATAAAAATTGGTCGACTGCCAGTTGCAAGGTAAGTGAGGTATTAAGAGATTTAAAAGGCGGATTTAAAAAGGCTTCGTTAGCAAACGGTTTGGATAATGCTCTTGAATGGGCTTTTTCAATTTCATATTTTTATAAGAAAAAAAATGCTATTAATTAGCATTATGTATTGAATTGAAGCAATCATGAACATTAAAATATTTTATTCATTAATTTATATATTCTATATACATGTTACATTAATTGTAATCGTGCTATACCTGCTATGCTAAAAAACTGTGTTGAGACAGGTATCTCACCGGTGACGTCGAAGTCGATCACGTTTTTATGTTTCATTTTCCAAATGATTCATTTTTGCATTACGTATTGAATGTCAGTAGATAACTACTTAGATAAAAATGCACCCAATTAACTGACAACCGTAGACCACCAAATCAAATAGACGTGGTCTAACATAAATTCTTTTTCCACATTTAGCACCTCATCTAGTGCTAATATATTCGCCTTGTTTAAAAAATTTACTGCGAGCTTGTAAATTTTGAAACATTTATGAAAAGATTAAACTGAATATAAAAAGTATAACGTCTTTAAAAATAAATTGTAAATAACAAGAAGACATTTTTACTTAAAAAAAGGTTAGAAATATTTTTTTTTTAAATACGTCTATTGTAAAAAATGCGTCTTGTTAACTAGAGAATTTAGTTAAAAAAATACTCTAACTGAAGTAAAAATATGTTTTAGAAAATTGTGAGGGGACATTCTTCCGATGTGACTCATTCTTCTTTCCTAAAGAACTAGTTTAGTTCACCTCTGTGAATATTTATACTCTGTGTTGACAACAGACCCAGACTCGAATAAAGTGTATTTTTCTAGTAAAGTAAATAAATCCTAGTCGGGGTCGGGAACCTATCGCTTGGACAGCACTCAAATGTAGTTCTTGGTAGTAAGTTGCGAAGAAGGATCATTTTTAATAAAATAGAAGTGATCCTTTTTTGCTAAGTCTTTTCATTTGGCATCTCCAGGATCATCCTACAGGCTTTCTTCCCTCGGCAGTCTTTCGTTTAAATCAACTTATCTGAGATTTTAAATAACCATAAAGTTGGTACTTGAAAATAGGACTAAATTGCTAGTGTCCTAAAATGGGACTCTGACCATAGACCACTGTATCACTAGGCGAGAGTCATAAACAATACACCAACAAGCTGAAGCTTGGAGCAGCACTTTCATCTCAAGATCCTGAACGTAAAAAATTGTATCTGCGGTAAATTCAATTTTGGCAAAGTATTATTCTTCTGTTTTTTTTATTCTACTGTTTTTCTTCAGGACGTATATTGTTAAAACTTTTCACTAATTCGGTCACAAAACAAAACACAAGCATATTTTTTGGTTCTTTATTTTACACGTTATATCAGAATCAACTAACGTATTTAAATAAAAAAAAAAACATTATGTGACCATCGACAAAATTATCCACATTTTACTTCAATACGTGTCTGCTTATTATTAATTTATATTTTTGTGCATACAATTATCTGTATATTAACACGTTTTAAAAAAATAGTAAAATCAACAAAAATTGACCATCATTCCTAAATACATTGCCAATAATATTCGGTAAAATATTGATTTTTTTTTCAATATATTTATAGTCTGGCACTGGAATTATTTAAAAAAAAAAAGAATTTTGTCGGATAAATGATAGATAGATTTTTTTGTTCCTGACCTGAAATATATAACTCAAGTGATTACAAAAACAAAGTTTACAAAAAAAAAGATTACTTCAGTTGAATTTAAAGTTCTAAAACAATTCTTGACAGATGTCTGAACATTGTTTTGGATTATATATTGTCGTGTAATAATGAAATAACTTGAATATACAAATACTCCCTTACTATCGAAATTTCGATTAACGAACTTTCAGAAATAGGAACAAACACAACTGATTATAAATATTTTGATCGTTTGAAGCCCAATTCCTCCTGTTCGCGACATCAAACTTTGTTCTGCGCACCAAATCCACACATTACAAAATTTGTCCGGTACTAACGCTACGCAGCCCCGTAGCCTAATTCCCTCATATAGTCATATTTATCATAATAATGCTTTTGGCTTCATAGCTTCCTCTCCTCTGGCTGTTTCTTCCTCATCAGAAGAAGGCAAAATTAAAGAAGTAGAAATTGTTGATGTAGAAGAAATTTGAAGACGCAAACGTTGATCTTCCATCTCCTCAATTTTTTTGCCAGGCTTAACATTAAGTTAATCAGTAGTAAAGCAGGTATGATTATTAAACTTTATATTTGTTTGACTAAAATGTTTACAATGACACTGAGAAACGAATTACGAATATTTCATGACACGAACGGTTGTTCGGAACGTAACTCGTTCGTAAATATAGGAGCGTTTGTAAGGCAAAGATGCTGATAGTGTTTCCAAAATAGTCAATCTAATAAAATAGAAATTAATCAATTAGTAATAATATTATATTCAAATAAAAACACGGTGTTGTAAAAAAATTATTAAAAGGGAGAAATTAACTTTTTATATTTTTTAATTTAAAATATTTTTAACAGCCACAGTACTAAGCACGATCAGAGTAGGTACATGATCAAGTCAATAAAACGAAAAACGTAGAGCGCTTTTCTTTTGTTCACGCGATTAATGAATTATATATTAAAAGTATAATTGTGCAAATAATTTTTGGAATGACAGCAAAAAATTCCACGCTTTTATTTTATTGATAAATTATATTTGGTGATCGTTCTTAGTACTGTAGCTGTTATAAAAATATTTTCTCCTTTTAGTCATTTTTTATAAAAGTTTTTGATTTTTTATAAATATTTTATTTATTCTTTTTAGATTTCTTTATATCTTGTAATCAATTCAACCAACCTAACTAAACTTAACCATTTTGCTGAAATTAACAAAACTAAATTATCGCTCATCCATCTCTAATCTTCAATAAAAATTTCAAAATTAACCTAAAAACTTTAATGTGACATTAAAATTCGACGTTATTGCAGCATATTGAATATTTTCATTTAATAATTAAACTGATTTTGTAAAATTAATAAATGATTATCTAATTGTCATCAGAAATACGTCTCTCTGCTATTGACACGATTACAAACAAAATTCCTCGCTGACAGAAAAGCGAAACTTAATTAAAACATGTAAAAGTAAATGAATTTACACGTTTAGCCGCCTTTATGTTATTTAATTAGTTTCACTTATTTTATTTTATTAGTTTAATTGTCACAGTATTATGTCCCTAAAAAAACATTACAGTTATTTTGTATGCTTTAATAAAATGAACAAGCCCACGGTTAAAATGAGAAATAATGTCTACTATTAAATTCGGAAATGAGATAAATTTGAAAAGTGTAACTTCGGGGACGAAAGTGAATAACGCGAAATCCATAATTACTTTTTCATCTCCACTCTACACATCCTCCTTGTTAATCTACATAAAACCACCATTACTATTCCTGATACAAAAACAATTTTGACCCAAACGGCGGGAATATGTAAAACCAGGTGGCGCTCCATGCCGTAATGTTGAATAATACTTGTCAATTTATTGTTACTGAAAGTGAACGTAGGACTCACGATTTTTCATCAATAATTTTGAAGCTGAAATATTCATTCAGTTACCATTATGTCTTTTTCAGTTTTTTTTATTATAACATAATTTTTATAAGTTATCCTTTTTTAAGAAATTTAAGAAAAAATTACACACTATGTTTTAAACCACTTAATTGCTATATATATGTCAACTAGTTTCGGTTGGACTCAACCTTCTTCAGGACAATTACAATATAGACTGTAATTGTCCTGAAGAAGGTTGAGTCCGACCGAAACTAGTTGACATATATATAGCAATTAAGTGGTTTAAAACATAGTGTGTAATTTTTTCTTAAATTTCTTATAATGTCAAGCCACAAAGTGTTTTCTTGCTTTGAAAAGTTTATCCTTTTTTACTCCCTTTCTTTTAACTCGTGGCGTCTGATTGCTTGCTTGTCTGACAAAAAAAGTTTGGATCGATTTTTAACCCTTTTCCCGTGATCCAGTCGAGCTGAAACTTTGCAAGCAGACTCGTGGCGACGATCAAGAATATAAATCAAATTTTAGTTAAAAAAATTAATAATTACAGTATAATTTTGGATTTTTCAAATTTTTAATGGTTTTTTCATACAACTCAGTAAGTTGTATGAAAATACTCCGACGCATCTGGTAGACACGAAAACCGAAAATGAGAAAGGGAGTATTGTAAAAACTTTTTTATGGGTTAGTTTTTTAGTTGTTATAATATAATAATATTTATCAAGAGAACTTTTTCAATAAGGTTTATTTTATTTATTTTAAATGCTACAACAGGCCATGAAGGCCCAATTACTATAGCAAATAACATGATTATAATACCACATTCTTGAGATTCATGGACGTACTCACCGGAGTCGAATCCGAAATCTCCGGTATTGAGAAGCCGATAAGATAGTCAATAAGATACTATAAATATATACCAGGGCTTAGCACAGACTCAAACTAATTTTCCGTTATTTTTGAAGAGTTACAGCTAGTATATAGTAAAAGTACATCATGACTATTATATATAATAGTAACTTAATAGAAAATAAATGTTATTTATAAAATATTTATCAAGCAAGTTATGTGCCTAATTTTACCCAAAATAAAACAAAATAATAAATATCGATCTTCCTTTTTTATTTATTTTAATACACACACACTAGGGATTGTTCAAAATATCGCAGATCTACTCGCTCAAAAAAAAAATTAATATCTGAACAGGATGGTTCAAAACCATTTTAATATTCCTAAAACTTTTCTTGGACTCTCAGATTATCCCGGCCGCGTTCCGGATGCACACCCGATATCATCCGGAGCGCCAGCCGAGTGTTAGTAGCGGTTCACAAGGTCCGTGCGACGGGTGGGTGTTTCACTCCGTTCCACTCTGTTACTTGCTGACAATCCTCTCTTCCGCTCTGATACTCGCGTTAGAAAGGCTTAATATGCATTACGTCACTTCAAATGTAGAAATTAGATAAGCTGTGATTTGATTGCATTTATTTTACGTTGATAACCGTAATTGTTTATTTATTTTAATAATACTCATAATTTCAAAGTCAAACCTAATTAAAAATATACATCGTCGCGGTTGCAATGAAATAAAACATACAAATGAATTCAAATGATATTTTATAAACAAAGTCACTGAATAAAAAATTAAATTCAACACTATGTCGGAATTCGACTTGTTTGTTTCGCCGTTTTTATTGCACTGATTCACTACTAGAACATAATTTGCACGCATATAGAAACACTGGTACTTTATTCGCTGGTCAGAAATATTTGTGACGAATTGCCCGCTGTCTGCTTCGCTAGTTTCACCACTGTGGTTTTACCAAAATAAGACTATTGCTTAGCAATGGCGTCACTTGTTTATACCGGGATTATTATTTCGCGAATATAATTGTGTATTCTAGATGTTTTCAGTTCTTTCTAACACATTCTAAAAAGTACTGACTGTTTTTGAAAATTATCTACTATAGATAAATGTCTCTTTTATAAATTATAACTCACTGACAATATTAATTATTTTGATCATCATCAACCCGATTGACTTCACAACTGACAGTTTATTTAGAATTTTTCTTCATTGATACCTATCTTGTACCATTTCTCTCAAATAGTTCTAAGACCAACCTATCATGAACGACAATATCGCTTTGTTTTTTTAAATTTTGTATTATGCATAACCACTAAAATCTTAGTATTTTAATAAGATGCGATGAGACGCTTATCTCATTATAAAGATTATAGAGCTAGCGTCTACGCTAAAATTTATTTACTCAATCTGGTCCTTGAAAAAATTTCTTAATTTTTTCTTAAAGAAAAAAAGAATGCATGTTAATATTGATTTCAAAAAAATATTTTGATAATTGTCTGATAATTAATTTAGAAAATGATTAATTTCAAAAATGTCTGATAAATGATTTCAAAAATCCATTGTATATCTATATAGATTTCAAAAAATCAGCGCATATCTATCTATATATGAAAATATGAGCATTTTTCTGATAACTAATTTTGCATACGTTAGTGTTACTCAACAGAATTTTATAGAAAAAATATATACAATACTGTCCTATTTTATACATGATTTAAATAATTTGGTACATAAAAATTTGATAAACTCCTAATCTGATGTAAAATAATTGTTAATACTACTACCTTTTGTAATGACCTTGGTAGATAGATGGGCATCCTAATGGTAGACAGCGGGTATCCTAATCAAATCGAGCGGACTGTATTTAATGTCGAAATGATGTTCAATTAATATTATAAAGCATTTTATTGTATTTCAATATAAATCGTTCTCCTGGTCACGGTAAGCACTGCGATGATCCAGGTAGATAGTGGGGTCTTCCTAACGTATTAACGATGAATTTTGTATTAATAATTTATTTAAAAGGCCGTTGCTTTTTCGTCGCGAGTTGATATTTAATTTTAGCTATTATGTTCAATTGATTTGCCAACTCCTGGCGCGGCTAACAATGTGATGAATCCTATGGTGTGACCCGTCAAAAATACGTCTTGGTAAATAATATTAAATAATATAAATTTCATTGCAATGAATAAAGTCATTTGCCGTATGATGTTAGTGAAAATAGTTGTATGGCTCGGGTGGCAACGGCTGAGGTCGACAGATACGCTGTAGCTATAAAAGGATCGCGGAATAAAATATTATACCTTCTTGAAATATTATAAATAATGTATTCTATACAATATTAATACTCTGCCTGTGCTAACTATACATTTAACTAAAATATATATTATTAACTGGAAATAATTATTCTGTGAAAATTGCGCTTTTGAATGCAATATTAACTAAAAATATTAACTAAAATATTTCTAACATCTTGGGTTCGCAGACGAAATCGATAATACCTAATGCCCTTTGCATTTACTAAGTATATTACCTAAATAGCCACAGCTATACCATCCTGTCCGTCAGGGACGAAACATAAAACACAGTTATATTCCTAAAAGTGCTACCTCTTACGCGACAAAAATACCTATTGCAGTCGGGCTATGAATATGAACTATTTCCGCCTCATAATGGCGCCTGGAACCAATACTAAAAACCTCACTAGAAATAATAAATGCGACTAAATCTCGATAAATACAATATATACTATTCGTAATACGTCGTTGAATTGGCACATGAATCGTCTAATGGATGAAGGACCCCGTTGTGTATCGTAATAACTTCAAATTCTTTTATAGGAGCAGTGTGGAAACAATTGCATAATATTACGTAATAAAAACATCTAACGAACCTAATAATCTATACATTTATGTTACAATAAAATACGTTCACCAGAAGAATTCGTGTATTAGAAATAAAACATTTTCGATTTGAGACAAACCAGTAAAATCGTTCGAACGGCGCAAAGGGAAAAATTCACACATATTAAATAACACTGAAATTAATAATTATAAACACTTTGTATTAGCAAATTCTTACCTTGAATGGTTTCGTTCTAGACGTGCATGAACCTGTTCATATTAATTCCATGGGAAAATAATACATATATTTTCTATCTACGAAATAAGACATTTTTTGAAGCAAAACTTCTTTATAAATAAGTAGATAAGGTCTCGGGGATGGTTTGTTCGAAAGGATTCTACAACAGCCCGTGAGTTTATATGAAATAATAGTTTCTTTGAATGCTAAATTTTGGTTTTTTAAACCCTCAGCATCTCTGCTGAGAGGGGTTGAGGCTCCGCGCCCGCCTAAACCCGGTGGCCGACTTCCTAAGTGACTAAACGGCCCCCCTTGTTCCTCCGGAACTTACTGCATCCCGAGACTCTATCTCTTCTTTACGAGATGTGATCCTGTGACGCCTCTCTTTTAGGCTTATGATTGAGATGTACGTACTCTTTTGGTACGAGTTTCTGATGATGGGTGTTGTCTTGAGGCGCCTTTCTTTTAGGCCGGTGTTTGAAGAATCACGTACTCTTTTGGTACAAATTGATGACGACATTAGCCTCCTTTGCGGGCATAGTCAGCGATGTTACAAATTATTGTGCAATCTCATTATGCCTTTTCAGAGCGGCGTCCCACGATTCTGCATCTTGCAACATTTACTTTGGACAAATGTTAGAGTGTTAGTAACATATTTATAATATCCCAGCTATTCCATATGAGTGAATGATTTTTATATTTATTCTGGCCCTGTCTTTCTTACAGAGGACGAAATAGAAGTTAACGTTTTCTATCAAGGTTTTACAGCATTCAAGCATGGAAATCCTTCCAAAGACAAAGGGAACCTTTTTGTTGGTTTAAGTAGTTTGCGCCAGATGAGGTTAGGTGGTCGGTTTATTGACGACCCCGAGCAACAAGGAGGACCCCGCCTTTAAGGGGCCCTGCAGGGGCTTGTGCGGGTTCCACGCCCAAGTGCCGGCAATCATCCACCCCTCAGCCAGCTAGGCTAACATAAACCAGATATCCCCAATCTTTAGTTAGATCTCCCCATTCTGTCCTTTACTCGTCATTCTGAAGCCACTTATTAAGCTGAATATACCGAGGTACTCGATTCATAAAGAGTTAGTTGTAGACCGAGTGTAATGATTGCGCAATACCTACGCAATACAGTAATTATTATAATGCTACTAAGTAATTCATATAGAACTCCGTGTATTCAATTTTCAGCATAAACGGTATGAAATTCGCTTTGCATAAAAATACATCCGTTTGGAAGGAATTCTCGTACGATTTGAACCAATATCACACAAGCAATCGTGATATTTAATTACACAATTATTCCGAACTCAAATATTCCCAAAATAAATACATTTCGATAGTGAAAATAATTAACCGTAATAGATAATATAAATATGTTCCTTAGCTGTTACACAGTGGCGGTATGATCCTCTCTGGTACTGATGATTGGTAGATTCCTCCATACGTCCGGGCAGCAACTCCATCCGCAAATGATGTTCTGGAACTCAGGGCTCCGTCGGTAGTCTGTTGGGCAGCGCTCCCGCTCGCAAGTCTGGTCTCGAACTGAAGGGGCTGAGTACATCGTGTTCGCTCCTTTTATAGTAACGATTTCACCATACCTCTGAAATCCACGCTAGTGCAGTGACTCATCCTATGCGCGATGACCTCACCGCCGGCGCTCGCCATTGGCCGGATTCAGTCATCAGGACGGTCGCCTCCGGCTCAACCCGTCGAAGGCAAAGCGCGCCTGTGATTGGTCCGTTTCGTTAAAATAACAGTAAAGCACCCGCTACACGCGAGACTTGCTGTTCCGATTCATAAATAATAAAGGCTCGTTCGCACCTACTCACAAGGTCGAGTCTATTAGGATTGGCAAACGATATTAATTTAACACAGAATTATATCTATGGTATAATAAAGATCTAAGAAATATTACTTGTATAGCTGAATATTCAATATTTTGTTAGCCTCTTGTAATACATAGAATCTTAAGAAGAAATATATCAGGCTTTTACTTTTAAACGATTCAAACCAGAAGAAATATATTTTTGATGTCCATACTTGGCTTTTTTGAATATTATTATTTTAAGATTTTCTAAATTTATTAAATCTATCTCTATGTCGACCATCACACTTTATTCGATGTCAACTTTGAATATTTTCTTAACTTACATCCTTTATCCACTTATCAACCATTCATCGCTGGACGACGCACTTTCAATCTGAACGTAGCCCAGCTTAAAAGTTGTTCTCACAGATGGCGATAACACTGAAGGCATTCAAAGTTAATGGGGTGAACATGAATGACAATGTTTGTTAAGCGTACAATCAATAGGAAAGCCTTTCAAAAAATATACGAGAGTGGCATTTGGGATGATAAACGACATATAATTTATAAAAGTTGACCACATTTTTATTTGACATAAAAATCTTTTCCGCTGTAAAATATTGTTTAATTTATTTTATCATGTTTTATTTTTGTATTAAATGTAAATAAGGATTTTTGGATAACAAAAACGCTTTACGCTATACACTCGTACAAAGTTATTTTTACTGCAGAAAATTTAAAAATTTCAAACTTTTGCAGATTTTCCGAATATGCTTTCCAGACAATTAAAGTAAATTAGAAGAATTACTTTGAAAGCTAGACAAAAAAAATCTGACATTTAGCAGACTGTTTTCATAGAAACATTGTTATAAAATTTTTTCTGCTCTTAACGGCGAAAAATAAAAGTATCATTGAAAAATTAAAATATATTGATCAAAATAATCCGTTATAAGCTGATTGATATAATGATAAATATCTTGAAGAGTTACTGTGGTATAATTGGTACATCAATCTATTTTCAATAGAATTTATGGATTTGTGTTTTTGAAAAACTTTATTATTAAATGCTTTGTCTCATCTAATCTAATATAATGTGGAATCTCTTGTTAAATTGTAGTATTTTATTTAACTCATATTTTTCACAAAAATACGAATTTAACAGAAAGTGGTGTGTAAGTCTTTTTGGGCAGGCATCATGTTACCGAATACAGGTTTTATATGATCGTGTAAATAGTCTTAAAATGTAAACTATTTTGTAAAAGGGTACATAGAAGCTTTGAAACATAATGTAGGCTGTTTTTGGTAACGAGTCGCATTTAAGCCATCTTTTTGAAACGGCTTAATTATAGGGATTAATTCAAATACATTTTAGAAAATAAAAAAACATTAGTTCTTAAATAGTTTTATTTTATTTTTTCAATTAATTCAGACATTTTTGTATTATTTGTATTATTATTATTATTATTATTATTAGTGTAGTTATTATTATTTGTATTATTATTATTATTGTATAATTATAAAAATAAATGGATTTATTTTATTTATTAATCATGAGCGCCGAACTATTTCTAATCCGGAGATTGTGAAAGTTTTCAGCGGAGATCAAAAACCAAATGTTTTGCATTGTTTACTCGTTATAGTAAATTCTTGGACTCATTGGAGGAATCGAAGGAATTTGCATTTGATAATTCAATATTAGTAAAAAAAATAAATGTAAATGACCAGTAAATTGACTTATGAGGAATTATGATTTGCTGTGAAGTGGAATGATTAATAATAATGTATATACGAGTTATGGAAAATATGTTTTTCATATTTTTAATTTTATAGCTTTCGTAATTTTGTGAAAAAGCATGAAGTATTAAGAACCGACGAATAAGAATCTGGAATTTGAATAAATTACGTGGTATTAAAAATCGACCAACGATATATTAAAATTAATTAAAGTTGAATGTGTTTAATAACAACGTACAGTATCCATATACAACGAAAACAAAAAACTTTTTTCTGGTATACATTTTTTATTTTGTCACATCAACTCTTAACAAAGTTGAGAGACTTAAAAGAACTTTGACAAGGTTAATTAAAGTTTTGAAAATAATTCTTCATCACAGTCCCCAGTCACTGAGATCGTTACGTCACCCCCTGTCACTGCGAATACGCCACCAGCTTCGGCCCCCCAGGCAGTGTGCTTTGCTGAAGAAATGCTTCTTCACTATTTTATCGGAAGAAAGATCTTTTCCTACTTCTGCAACCCTCATAATCTAACACCACATGTTTATTTAAACGTCATCGTATTATTAAATGATCAAACATTACACTAGTCAAAAAAATTTCAAATAATTACTCTACAAAAAAAATAGAAGTAAACACATATTAGTTATAAGTTGTGGCACTTTTTTTTTCAATTTTGTAAAATGCTAGTCAAAAGTAAATCAAATTACTTCGTTCGAAAGAAAATTGTATGTTTTACAAGACATTTTGTTTCCTTTAACTTTACATTTATTATTTATGTATATCTTTTAATTACAAACCTTCAAAACGGAATGTCAAGTGGACAAAAGTAAGCACTCTTGACTCTTTTTAATTTATATAAATAAATAGTAGGTATGTAAAAATAAAGTAGGTATACAAAAATATCCTCGTATTTGAATGCAACGTTGTGCCAAAAGCCATCGGTGAAGAACTTTCAGAGATTAGCAATTTTGTACAAACGAACATTTTTATTTGTATAGATTTTAGTGAGCTACCATTTTTATTTTACGAAATTAAAGTATTTCGTGATACACGTGTCTTCAGTATTCTTTACTTATATTTTTCAAATAAATCTAAGTGCTTACACAAGTCAAACCCTATTTCTTATTTAGAGCGAAAAATATTAATTCAATTTTGTAATACATATATTTTTTTACAATGTTAAATTATTTTTTTCCTAGTAAGAATTACCTGAAATATAATCACGACCAGACTTCTTTAAGCTAGGCAGTCGTTAGGAGAATTACCTTTGCGATTGCTGAAAAGAATATTGAAAAAAAATCGACCTTTGAAAATGTATCAACGCGGCATGCTTTCATCTTCGCAAAGCCTTAAGATAATACGAACAATGCCGCGGGTTAGCGAAGATGAACGGTGCAGGGGGAAAACAATTTTTAAAAATGTGCCTTTTCATTTAACTTCAATAAAAAATATTTCGTCGGTAGGTGCAAGACATTTTACAGACATCCCAATAATAATTAAAATTTCGTTGTCTGTCTGTCCTTAATTTCGTTCGAACTCAAGGTTATTTCAAAATAACGAAATTACACGGCTGGAGAAGGGCTCGAACTTCGGACGAGCAAATTCCAACGCGGCGCCCTACCGACATTGCCACCACCACTCTGTGACCCGTCAAAAATATACTATATACTATATATATATATATATATATATACGTTAGTTGTTTGTGGAGGATTGGGTTTCTCCAGCGACGCCGGTAATGAGTTTCGCTCGACTAGTGATCCGTGTATTTATTTTACTTTCGTCATTATTAAATGGTGAAATGGTTCGATTTACTAATTGCATTGGTGTTTCCACTGTGATATGCGGTTTATTATTAATATATATAATTATCATTTATCTTTTCAGAAATAAACGAATTTATTGTATTTTTGAAATAGTTAATGAATTTGATGGCCACTGGTAGGATTCACACAACATTTTATTATAAGAAAATAATTCTGAATTACTACCATATGATATAAACCAATTAATTAAGAATATTTCTAAATAATGTCTCTGATCGTTTTTCTCCTGCATACAGCAGTTGTTAAAGCTTTTAAATGTCTAGGATTTATATTCCAAGATAAGCACAAAGGCTTTCTCAGCAGGATCTCCCGAGCGGTCAGGTTATGGTCTGGTTGAAACAGTTTATCAAAGATGCAGGCGCCTACAACAATATGTCTTTCTATCCTAGATATTATTGGAGAAAGCCTCTTTTATCTGCTGCTACGGAATTGAAATAACGATACTTTTCATGATGATAAATTATATGAACCCAAGTATAACAATTCTCATTATCTGATTATGGTTATTTTATACACTAATACTATCGTTAACTTCATGGTATATGTGCGTACGTACGCACGGCTTACACATACTTATTGATTGTCGATTGTCTTTCATAAATGGAAAGAAGTCTACACTTGGAGTCAACAACTTCAACGATTTTCTCTTCCATAATGATTAAAATATACCCTTAATTTCTGAAATATAAAGAATTTATTGATATAAATATAAATAAAAATATTCTTATTAAAATTATTATCTGAACTATTCAATATGACTTCCTTATTAAACAAGATATAATAATTAATAATAATATAAAAATAAACTTTATCATTATAAAATTCTAAAAATTCGTAAATAAAATGATTTTATATTATCTAAATTATTGGATGATTTTAACATTTATATTTTACGATTCTGCCACTTATTTTCAGCGATCAGGTTCGAGTAAAACCCGTGTTTAATAGTTAACTTTATTTGGAAACAATCAACATAAGACCCTCTGTATATCAAAACTCACTAGAATGATCGCGCACAGGAAATCATTTAAAAATTGCTTATCGACCGGCTAGTGTTATTTATAGCTACGTTACGCCCGACAACTTCTGAGTATTTCAGAAGATTCAATACTGCTACGGAATACTCCAGATGGCTCCAGATGTTTCTTCACTATACGGAACTCTCCTGGAATGTTTGATGTAAGGTTTCCATCGTATTACAACTTATCAATTGTTCATTACATCATATCATTTATATAAGCTCGTGAAAATTTTCAAGACACAATAATAATTAATAACAACCTTTTATGTAATCTGAACCGCGCGCTAATTGACGTGTCACACTCAGGCGCCCTGGTCTCATTAGTGGCTAGTCACAATCAGTGTTGTTATTGTACAGACATTCGAAATAAGTATAGTTGATACTGTTGAGATTCCATAAATAAATAAATAAATAATAGTATAAACGGGACAGAACGCAATAGAACCGAATGTACACGTATGTATGTATATGATGTATCCATTCTATCCACTCCTACATAGTTGTCAACCAAAACGTATTAGACAGAATATTCAGTGAGGGTGTGGGGTGCGTGTCGCCAAACCTTCATAAAATATAAGGGGCAAATTACCCACAATGCGAAGAATGTGAATGCGAAAAAAATAATTCTTTTTTGAAAAGTCTTTGAGAACAGGATTGAAGAAGTAACAGATAATTCGTTTATGGTTCTGAGGGTCGCGGAAATTTACGCTGACAGTAAGTTACAAGAGATGTATTTCCCTGGTCTTCATCTGCGCTCTGATGTGTTCACTGGTAGGTTCGTTCTATTATTGAGCATTCACGTAACACTCGGTATTGGGTTTGATTTTCGCACTCTGTAAGACTTATACAAGTAGATATCTCGCTTGATATACTTTAGCAAGTAATTCTGATGATGCATGCAATTCAAAATTTTTAAAATATTCTGAATATTTTCAGAACTCCTAAAAATGTTGTTAAAACCTTCAAAAGTTGCCCAGTTGCGCGTTATTATCTAAATTTAATTTATGTTATTCTAGTTTCTAATGAAGCGCGTACTAAAATAATGTAACGAGGCTAAAAAGAATTGCGCACTTCTGTCACACGTCATAACAACACTGTCGAAGATTCCAGAACGGCCTAGCATAATCTATGACTTTCGGGAAGCATAAAGAAGCATTTATAGAGGCCTGGAAGCCACGAGAAAGTTCTCCTAAACACTAGGAACGCCTAGAGAATTCGATATCAGCATTAGCCAGATATAAATAGGACCACATGCGAGAGTAACGTTGTGTTGTTTTTAGTATGCTTGACAGCGATATTAGAAGCAAAGGCAGCGATAATTTGACAGCGAATAATCTAGAAAGTTATTACGTAGCAAAATAATCCGGAGCGAATAATACGTGCGGAAATTGGATGGAATGTTCTAGTGAATACCAAATTGTCTAATTTAAATAGTAGCGTTTAGTTAAATAGTGTTAAGCGACTTGGTACGTTTGATTAAATAATTAATCAGTATTTGATAAATCCATTATAAAATTCCAGCGTTTTCATGACACGTGACAATAATATGTATAAAATTGAATTTATATAGTTTTGCATTCCGCTGTCAGTTGATGAATCGGGCAGACTAATTTAATTTTTTGTTTGTCTTGTAGTTTTTTCACACTATGACTATATCAATCATGGTCATTAACGACCCGATATGGTCTATACGTAAAAGAAGAAACTTTATCACAAAATATGAAACCCTGAATGACTTGAAATGGTTTAAAATTCTTATAAAAGTATATGTGCGGTACAATTCTATTAGATTGGAACAATCCGCTAAGGCCCGGTTGTTTCAAGTTCGATCAAAGCATAGATTTTTACGAAAATGAAACGTCTGATTGGTGGAGAATGTAAAAATCTATGCTTTAAAAGAACGCTTTCTTTAATCCAACTTGAAACAACCGGCCCTTAGCCAACCATGATACCGATCAGGAGCTGTCTGAACGATTTGGCTTAATTATTGTACACTGTAGATCTTTTTTATTGAAAAGGTGTTATCTGTTCAAATAAAATAAATAAATATTTAAGACTTGATGGATTTGTACTGTCAATAATCACGGCCCTTGGATTGAAAATTTTGTGGTATGCTTAGTTTCTTTAAATAAAAATTTGTTGGCGTGCGTTAATAACATTCACTGAAAAAGCTAGCGGCAAACAGTCGGTAAATTATTAAAATAAGGGTGGAAACACGAAGAGTTAATTCAAAGTATTTCGCGTATTTTGCGCAAACACGCCTTTAATTTGATATTCAGCGCTAGATACGTCTTCGTTCTGTTATTATAAATAATGGAATTACGTAAAATGAACTATTCATCCTCCTCTCTATCTGCAGCACCATTAATTTTCATCTCGTTTCGTAGCCTCTAAGTGATCTCGCGTGATGGCTCGCCTTTCGTGGAATGCGGTGGATGAGAACAAATATAAAATATTATCTTTATGCAACGATACTTTACAAAAATATTATTTGGCGCAGTTATTATCTCTGAAGACGTTTAAAAACTAACAGTGATTTAGTGAATATAAAATTTACGATTTTAGCTGGATAAAAACCTAAAACAATAAGACGCACATAATCAAAATTATTATTAATTAGTAAAACGCCTTCAATATTATTGACTAGTAATATTTGGCATAGTAGGTATTGTTAATAAAAAGGAATGCTCCAAATATTGTCGCGAGATAGTGCCGGTGGGAAACATATCAAATTCTTGAAATAAATTGAAGTTTAATTAATTAGAATTAAAAACCTAGAAATAAATCGCATGAAATGAATTATAAGAGGTTTAGAAATAAATTAAATAAAGTATTGATAAATAAAAAGCGAATCTATTATAACAACTTGTTCAGAAAAACTTTACACGACAGCCACAAAACTTGGGATACAATTAATAACATTTTAGGTAGAATACGAGTAACTGTGATGAAATCATAACAAAATTCTTTAGTGGCACCTCATACACTTGTATCTGTAATAACTTTGTTAATTATTTCTCGGATTCTATTGATCAAATATTGCACCATTGTGAACATAAATTGTCAGACTTTTCTTTGGTAGATCAACCACAGAGTTTGTTAATCACTAAAGCGTCTCTGAGTGATATCATAGAAATAGTAAGGGGTATGAAACTTACTCATACGCCAGGTATTGATGGCATACGCTTGGGTGAGATTAAAAGAAACATAAATGTGCTAGATCCCGTGATTGTTCATCTTACTATCTTGACACAGCATGAAATCCCAGGACTGTTTAAAATAGGAATTATAAGACCAATCTATAAAGGGGGGAAGCATGATGAATATACTAATTACAGGCCCATATGTATACTGCCTGCTATTGAAAAAATCTTAGAAAAATTTTTGCATACTAAAATCTATAATTACCTAATAAAGTTTAACATATTAGATCCGAATCAGTATGGATTTCAAAAACACAAAAGTACAGAAATTCTCATGGAAAATTTTTCAAATCATGTAAATTCAGAATTAAATGACAAAAATCATGTCATTATACTATTCATAGATAATTAATTCCAAAGCATTCGATACAATAAATCGGGAAACACTCATAACAATTTTGAGAAGCATTGGCATAGGTGGAAATTTAATTGAAGTCCTAGTGGATTACTTAACAAATAGAGAAATTTTAGTAAAAATTAAAGACACATTTAGTAATCCTAAATTTACGAATACTGGGGTGCCCCAGGGATCTATTCTTGGTCCACTACTGTATATTATTTATGTATCTACTATGTCTAAAATCTTTAAGCATGCTAAGCATTTTGTGTATGCTGATGATACTGCTCTTGTGATCTCCCACAAGGATGTAAGATGGGTGGAAAATTGTATGCAAGAAGATTATAATGCTTTACTTAAATGGTCTCATGATATGGGTTTAATTATTAATGCAAAAAAAACTAAAGTCATGCATGTAAGGTCACCTCATATAACTGTGACTAATCAAATAAATATTATTTCCCATAATTTTGATTGCTTGCATTCCGGAATTAATGCATCGTGTAATTGTGAAAAAATTGAATTAGTTAATGAATACGTATATCTTGGTATTACCATAGATACATTTTTCAAATGGGATATTCAGGTAAATAAGGTATGTAAGAGGTTGAGAACTGTATTGGGATGTATGCACAAGATTAAATACTATGTTCCGATACAGACTATGAAAACTATATATCAATCTTTAGCGGAATCGGTAATAAGGTATGGAATAACTAGCTGGGGTCTAACTTGCAAAACTAATATTAGAAAAATTCAAAATATTCAAAATTCGGCTATAAAATTAATAAATAAAGAAAGTGCTACTAAAGATATACAGGAACTCTTCAAGAAACAAGGCTCTATGCCAATTAATGCTATCTTGTGGTACAAACTAATTACACGATATCATGAAGATGGGACATATAAGCATAGATTGATTCATAAACATAGTACCAGATTTACGGTTAAAGAAGGACTACGAATACTAAATATGGACAAAGAACATTAAAATATGTCATACCAAAAATATTAAATAAAATCCCAAGTCGTGTCAAAATGGATATTAATAAAAAAGGGCAAAATACAGAATTAATGAATATGTTATTAAATAAAAGAGACTTATTTTGATTTTGGTAATATTTGTATTTTTTCATGTATTGTTGTATAGTATTGTTGATTTGTATTTGAGTTTATAAGATCTATTGTAATTAATTAATATGAATGTATTTCTGGTAAATACAATTTATTTATATATATGTATTGAAGCATCTACAGACAAATATCAATGTGATGTTTTGTGGGTCTGAGATGTAAAAAAAAAAAAATAATAAATAAAAAAAAAACTAAAATCACAAGTCATTATTACATTACATTCACTATTAAAGGTTTTTCACACATCGGTAGGTACTTTATCGCTGGTTAGTAGCCGAAATCGCCCATCGCTGTCTGTTTCGCTCTTTCAATGGTCTCGTCTCGCTTGTCAAAATAACCGTCCGGACCGCGAGTCTCGTGGGTAATTTATAATTCTATGCTACGCTTAACTCTTTGCGTATTTTGGTATACATAGTTTATCCAGAATATACCATTCCGCCCGGGTTCTTTCGATTATTTGGCTAAAGTGATCCCAGTGATAAACGTTACATTGTGTAAAGGGATCACTTAAGCAAGCCGTAAGGTAAATCGTAAGCCCTATGAACACGCAAGTTCCATACCTAATTTCCCATATAAAAAATAGCTTCGTCTCTATGATAAATATATAATATATGTACCTTCATTAAAATAATTTTAAACAAATATTGAAGAATCTCTATTAAATTTTTTTATATTTCATATATTTTTATTATTGACAATATTTAACCGCTATGACAGAACACAATACGACGTTGTGAGAAACCATCCTCTCCTTGAATGTAGCGTCAATACTGAAATATTGGACAGTAATATTTTGCCTTCCATTTTCAATAAAACGCCTTCAATATCAATGATCAATAATATGGATAGTGTGCAGGGGCCTCAAGTGAGAATAGCTTTCTTGAATTATGAATTTTTGAATTTAAAAATCCTTTCTTTGAAGTTGAAAGAGAAAGGCATCACTGAGACATCATTATCATCTTTATTGATTCCACATCCTGTAGTTGGTCTTGGCCTTCTCAATAATTTTTCTCCATTGAATGTAACTACGAGCTATTTTTTGAGTCATAGATTTTTAAGACATGTATTTCATTGAATACATTGAAGACGGCGATTATATTTTGAATTTTGATTCGACAGGCTATGAGATACAATTTTAATAACAATATAACAAAAACACTTAGGCTTGATAAAATCACATTTGTAGATTTATTTTGACCTCACCGGAAATCGTTCCCGAAACCCAGTGTCATGTGAGAAGCCAGTGTCTTGTCCACTGGCGTAAAGGGACCGTTTTGGTTGTTGTCTTTTGACATCCTCTCCATATGGACCTCTAACCTAAACCAACCACAGAAATCTTCGTATTTTAATAAACCTTGAGACGCTTACCTTACTAAACTAGTGCTCGTTGTTGTGTCACCGCGAAAATAACCCTTAATATCAAAATAAACATTTTACCTATTGAAAAATATATTTCTTCCTAGTTGTCGCTTTGTTATATTACATATAAAGTACATTGAATTCTGGAACATCCACACTACTTGAAAAGCTTAGAAAGAATATTGCAAACGACGCACAATAAAAAAGCCCGCTGAAAGCTCCAGTACTTACCTAAATATCAATAAACCAAAAGCTTCTGTGGCCTAAAGGCTCAGTTTTATATTCAATGTGAAAAACTAAGAAAGAAAAACAATCGCTTTCTTTATCTTTTGGAATTAAGTCTTTTGATTGAAATTTCCTACAAAACGGCCGACGGCAGGTTTAATTTAGCGGAACATTCTCATCGAGTTTGTCTAAAATAATTTATAAAATCGTGTTCACCACAAATTACGAAAAAATTCTGAAATAAAATGAAGTTTGTCGTAAACAGTCATAAACTTTTTTTAGTAGCAGAAAGCAATCGGCCTACTATTGGTTGTTACTTGGCCTAGAAAGCAGATATAGGGGCAGCTTCGCGGTGAATTGTGCCCGCTACGCAGCCACTTGTCAAGCGGATCGCCTGCCCTGAATCCAATGCCACACTGTCTTAAGGTTTAGTGGCTTAAAGCCTCGGGTGACCAGGATGAAACTTTACGACTAAAACACGATCCCTTTGGATGGAGCAAAAGAAAAATTACACATGGTCGAACACGAAATACAAAATTACAAAAAAGTTTCATTGTTAAGTACAAACTTGATTGTATTACGAGATTACATTTTTGTTTCTATACATCTTGTGTTGTATATTCATATACTAGTTATTTATTTGTTTCATTCTATATAACCGAAAAAAGAACCGAAAAGAAAGGAAAGTAAGCAACTAATTCATAAAAAATTATTTATCATCTGTATCTATTCAATTATGAAAATCAGTAAAATTAGTATTAAAATAAAAATAATGTATGATAAAATTTATGGAAGTAATACTTTCTCGGTCTGATCACATATGTATACATATTTCTTTCAATAGGCATACATACAAATTGATAATAATATAATTAGTACAATACCAGATGCGGTTGCTACATACATACTACATACATACATACATTTGGATTCTCCGCGTACCTTGTGTTTTAGAGTAAAAAATCTTTGGCCTTTGATTTTTAGCCGAAAAGAGCACTGCTTGAAATAAATTTGTCATGTCCTTTAGAGACCAGTCATAGCACACACGACGACAAGGCGTGAGTACGATGCGAGTCGAAATACGTAAAAATTCACAATTTTCGAACATTTATGAATCGGGCAAACACATTGACGCCAACTACAGTGGATTCTACTATTCGATTCGAATCCACAAAGTTTGAAAGTATTCGACTTTCGCGTATGCGCATACAATTCCACCTGTCAAAACTTCAAAAATTGTATACGCATTAGTTAATAGCATCCAATCTACATAATACGACTTAAATACTTTTGTAATTCGCAGAATAGCATACCTACATATTAGAAAGCGAGCGGATTGTTTTAAGGTATTTTTTTTGTGTAACGAATTTGACAGTTTACGATGCTAAACATAGTGAATTGTGTCGGTAAATAATTGAATTATTAATGCGTGCAATTTTAGTGTTTCAACCGTTTATTGGGAAAAAACACAGTCTGTATGCTGGAAATATTTGTAAGAATAAACTTATTATCCAGCATCCCTTCTACAAAAATTGACTTATTGCCTCCATACAATACAATCAGTAATTGTATAGTACATAAATTCTGGGTAGTATTTCCTTTTTGTTTTGAACATATACAAATACATGTAGGGATATCATATTTACGACATACACAAAATGATGGAAATTTCTAGTACAAATCGAATGATTAAAGGGTAAGCTCATGCAAATAGCATTTCTCTTGGGTAACAAGCGGGCGGTTTTCATGACAAAATACTTCTCATATATTACGTGCCCGTGTACCTAAATAAAATTCATTTCATTTTTCCTTTTGATAAATTACATATTTCATAATAGACATAACAAATACTGTTTACGTTCCTCCGTTTCAATTTCATTTAAATAATATTTTATTAAAAATGAAAACGCAGAGGTAAAATTATACCCTTTTTGAGAGAATTATTAAAATACAATATTTTGTTTCAGAAATACCTCTATATTTTTAATTATATTTTAAAAGGTTTTCCGACTAAAACATAAAATCTTATCACAATTTTCCGCAGGAGCAGCCTCCGCGTTTCCAATTTAAAAGTCACCTGAAATAAAATCGCAATACATCAGCGAGGGTTGCCGTATATCATTCTCTCACGTATCGTCACGTACCCCCGTGTTGGAATTTTTACGTTAACGTTCTACATAAGTACCTACTCGCGTAATACCGTGGGTTTGATCGCCAATGTTAAGCACCTACCATTTTGACTAAGCCATTTTTTGAATATAATGAGATTTAAATAAAAAGTGATATAGGTAAATATAATACTTTCGGTAAATTTAAAATAAAATATGGTGATTCTGATGAAGATGATGAGATTAATTGAACGTGAGAATAATTTTATAAATTTTAACAATCAACTTGAAAATCATGATGATGATGTCGGGATGAATTTGAGGATAGTTTTTAGATGATCAGAAATTGCGAATCATAAGATAAGAAGTGGTAACTAAATATTTCATAGGTTACTAAATTCAGTGAGATTTTTAAACGAAGGGAATGTTTTGGGAACTTATGTGCTGTGTATTCCTGGATCAGCATGAAACGTGCGCGGGCTTTACCCAAAGTACCGTGATAGACGTGTTACTGTAAGAAATTTGTATTTTATATTCGGTTGCCCGACAATATTTTACCGATATCACCTTTTCAGTCAGTCAATTGGCCAAAAAGCCAACTTACAGAAGAAATAAATTAAATTATAAGAACATTTGCATTTTTTTACGAAAAAGTGCATAAATTCTTCAACTATTATAATCATAAAACTGATAAATGAAGGCGTGCCTATAAAGAGGGTCAATGTAGTACATCAGGTCACATAGCGATTTAATTGTTCAAAAATGGTTTATAAAGCAGTATGCACTTTGTGTGGTACTGTATTTAGTATGATTTCAAATTGATCTTGTCGAAATTCAATCTCAAAGTTGACTAACGTGGAAAAGAAATCTATATTTAGATAAATAATATATATAGATACATATATTCATGGGATAGTAATAAATATTATAGATACCGACTACACGATGATGTCACTAGGATTGATTAACAATATTAATTAACAAAGAAGACGTAAAATGAATGTACATAATTTGCAAGTGAGTATTAAAATATAAAAATAAAATGAATTTGTGGTTATTTATTTCACAAAGTATTTTTTATCTCTCCTATAAAATTTTGTTTTTGCGTATAAATCCTTTTTAGACTAACGCATTTAAATATTAATTGAAATTTCAAGTATAAATTTCCCTATTGTGTTATCCAAAAATTTATGATTATTCATTTCATAACATACCTACAAAATGTTTTGTATTCTATTGTAACTATTGTTTAAAGCCTAAATTTCATTTAAAAATAAAAATAAAAAATTAAAATCAATTTTGAATATTAGTTTTAACTTTAAGAAACAGCTGTCGGGTAAACGGCTATCGGTATATTGGCTGTCGTGTAATTGACCTAAACCCGGAAGTTATTAAGACTTTATTTTTATTTTTATTTGATATCTGTGACTAAATACTTATTTACGTATTGTCACATAACCCAGTTGTAATACATCTCCCAATTAGGAGAAGGGTAGAGAGAGACGGCGGTGACGAAGTGTGAAGTGTGGATCGCCATTCCACAACGTCGAGAGCCCTCGCGAGTTTGTTAGGGCCTCCGTATAAGTCCTGCACAGACATGCCGGAGCACTCTTCTGAGGCCGGTATTTCTTCTTTACTCATAAATGTATATACAAATCCCGTGTTTTTTAAATATATTAACGTAAGAACGATAGAAATAGATTCTCAAAATATTAAAAAAGTGCTTAATGTTCCTAAATTTTTTGCAACTCTACCGATATTTTAAATTTTACCTATTTAAGAAGTAACCTGTTGTTAAAATAAAACAGAAATCACTTTGTTTTCACCACTTTATTAGATTAAACAATCGACATGTTTCGGGAACAATGTTCCCTACTTCAGGATTATGTGTTGCAATGTGTTACGGTGAAGGCGTGGGTGAGTGGCTAGGTGTGAGGAGGGGGGGGGGGGTTCGAGGTGTTAATTATTATGGGTCACCTGGTTACCTGTTTTTATTTTTAGAATTATAATAATAATAATATTTGAATAAATTATATAGCGTCGTTATCGCGAATACTCACCTCAAGGGCGCTTTACACAGAAAATTATCTTACAAAACAACTTACTGCTAAAAAAAACATATTTACTATTACTTATTCACTTGATGGCATGCAAAAAATGGAATTAAAGTTTAATACTATAATAGTTGGGAGTGCCTGAAAGAAGTGTTTTTGCGAAGTACACACTAGGAGTGGAAAGCATAGGCTAGTGTTGTTGTGGTCAGATCTATAGATTTTTATAGGATTGTGATTTAATAGGATTGTGATGATTGAAATAAATGCGTCTTAAGTTGTTTTTTGGACTGTGGTAAGCTGTCTGTTTGTCTCAGTTTATTAGGTAGTTTTTTCCATAACTTTGGTCCAGCCACCGCGAAAGCACGATCACCAAAATTAGTTTTGTGGGCGCGATTTATAATTATGTTTAATTGATAATTATGTATTTAGACTATTAAAAAAGTCGAATAGGTACGAGCTTCGCTCCAGGAGGCCGCCAGGTTAGTTTTGTTTTCGTGGCACAAGCCTAGTGTGAATACCACAAAGATTTATTGTCATTGAAGTCGTCTTTTTTTTGTTTTAATTTCAATTTCATTTTTTTTGTTTTAGTATTATCTTCATTAAACTGATATATTTATTTATTTATAATTTATACACAGAATATATTTTTACTTTTTATTTATATAAATAAATATTAGGTAGGTATATAATTAAATTTCATTGAAACGATAATAAAAAAGCTTCGAAACGATAATAAAAGCAGAAGCTTCTTAAATTTCATATACCGAACGGTTTTCAAATAATTTAGGAGGTCGTTCAAACTGTCCAAAATACGAGTACTTCCACTGCTAGTGAAATCCAGTAATGTAGTTCACTTGAAATCAAGTGTTGGCAAAAAGGAAAAAACGTCACTCATGGTAACGACTGCCGCTTGTGAGAAATATAGGTGTAATAATAAAGTTATTTATTTTATTTTTCTAGAGCTAAACTTCGAGGGACTGTTGTTATATTTTCTTCAAACTTTCTAAATTTGCCTTGTACGTTTTATTACCTTCACAGGTTGAATTGGAATAGACCTTGCACTGAGGCAGACAAAGTGAGAGATTCGAATTAGGAAATGGATCAAAGGGCTCGGTTAACGCTTTGACCGAATTACAAAGCTATCGGAATAAATTGATGGCTGATGAAATTGGAAAGACCACTTGAATTGCGGGTCAAAGTGGTAGCTGTATATGAGAATCTGAATTTAATTGTTAAAAAATGATGAAATATTAAGGTAGATTTCTACTCATACTATCTAAAATTGAGTCGTTAAAATAAATGGTGAGCTAGTTATATATATGATTCAAATTAAACAAATCGGTGCTTAATATTTTGGATTCGATTGAAGCTACTTTTTCTCACAATATTAAAGTTAATTCTTTATGTCAGTCTATACAAATTTTATATATGGTCAAATTTTTCATAACGCATAAATTGAAAATAATAATGATAAAGCTTGAAAAAAATATAAAACTAAAAAAGTATTTAATAACGCAGACCACTAGGGCGAGCAAATATGGTATCTATGTAAGAAATCGGTATAATAAAATAGGACGAGCGAATATGATAGGTTACAAACAATTTTGAAAGATTATAGAGGTAATTTAAATCTTTAAAATAATTATTTAAATAGATAATCTCGTTTATCTTATTATTAAATATATTCTCTTTTAATAAGTTCTTTTTCTGGCCACTAATTAATTTAAAAATAACTAACCATCTCGCCGTTCTCTGGATATTTTTAATTTCTTTAGGAGACGAATATCATCTGTGATCCATTACCATAGCGCGCATCTGAAATAAAGTCAATGCACTCCATCATTTATATTATCACAAATTAAAAAAAATATCCAATGAATGTTTTATAATCAATACCTACAAATATACGTTTTTTACGTTAACATTAAAAAATATGTGAATTTTATGACGAGAAAAATTTTACAAAATAATATTTTGGGCGTAGACCTACAGAAGATATGGCAATTCAAGATGAGATGTTCAAATCAAAAATGTCATGGGGAACCGTTCATGAGAATTTTTACTTTGCTCGAGTCACTGCTTAGAGCGCTCTAGAACGTTGGTGGAGACATTTCTATTCTGGCGTACCACTATGAACTTGTTCAGGTTTATATTCCTTCGCGAACTGTTCCGCGAGTGTTGATGCCTCTAACGGATTTATCTGACGGTGGCACTTTTTTCGCGTTCTGTTTCTGTACCTATATATTATAAATAAAACTTTTTATATTTTTGCTTACTATATTGGGAAGGTATTACCTATTCGAAGTAGTATCAGTTTTTTCAATTTAGATATGCACGCCAGAAGTAAAATAAATTGGTAAACGTTCATTCAAAAGAAAATTTTCTGCTCCGCAGGATTTTGTGTTTGCTTTAATGTTAAATTTATTATTTTATTTATTTACTGGCCTTCAAAACGGAATGTCGAGTAGACAAAAGTGAACGTTTAAAATGAGCAATTAAGGTAATCGCTTGCGCTATGAAATTAGGACTAGCTTGCTGGTGTCCCGGAACGGGGCTCGAACCACCGACCACTGGATAAGTAGGCAGATTTATAACCCCTACACCAACAAGCTACTCAATACCTAGAAATAATTTACTTTATAATTATATTTATTTTTAACGCAGAATATTAGCAATTTGATAACACGATTTAGGTAGATACATAATAATTATTTATCTATTTAACGCCCTTATGGGCTTTTCCAAAATATACAACATATAAAATAACAAAAAATAACAAAAGACAGATATACAGTTAAAAGATTCTAGTACATTAATAGATTTGTTTAATTTAGATTGCTGTTAAAAAGATTCAAGTACCTACGTATAATCAATTTGTGTTAATTTTGATTGCAAATATAAATATAACAGTAAAAATATGGTTATCAAATCTTTAACTCATCAATCATCACCGTAGTTTGTCGATATTCCAAATACTATAGCGGGTACGAAATTATCTAAAATAATTTTTAAAAAACCAGTTCATATTTCTCTTTTATGTCAGTAACTACCCTATTGTATTCCATAATACATGTAATTGAATATGAAGAATTTCATGCAGTGTTATGTTCTGCCGTAATAAATTTCATCAACCAATGTACGTATCCACACCCAACCACCGTTTATTTGACGCACCTGTTTGCCGCAAAATTTCCTTGTAATTTATTTTGGTTTATAGGCTTTTAATCCGCCATAACAAGTAGCTGTTCCGGCTGACGTATCGGTTTGGCGGGGGCCGTCACGGTCACGTGCGATTGACAGGTTGCGTGGCTTGCAGATTTGTGGCGCGAAACCACCGCGGGTAATTTATACCGGACCCGTTGACAGGCCGCGATACGATCGTCTATTGTGGGGAAATTGTACAGGGGAAATTAGCACTTTGGGGGATTTTTAATTTTGACCGTTTTAAACGATACAATTCTTAAAGAATGAAGTGACTTTATATCTAATTAAATATACAGCTTTAAGTCAAACCGTGACATATTTTTTTCTGTGACGCCCTTTTTAGAGTAACATTATACTATAATATTTTTTATGGTAATTACGTATAACTGTGGTATGTTTTATGTATATTTCCAACCCAAAAACTATAATATAAAACTCAGGCCGCAAAAAACTCGGTTATCAGTAGAATCATAAACTTATTCTTGCAATACGAGAATACCCTTGGCTTAGACTTATTCGCAGACACAAAGTATATTCTCAAGCAAACACCTAAAATAATGATTTCATAAGCTTCAAACCAACGTAAAATGCACACACATATGCACTTACACACACACACACACACACACACACACACACACACACACACACACACACACATCACCTTTAAGTAAGTAATTTTATAGGTATTATTGTAAGCGATTAATAGATGTATGGAGCAGAATTATTCAAACGCTTTAATCTTTTTCTCTGTAAAACATATTCATGCATTATAAGCTTCAATTGGAATAAATAAATAATAATAATAATATATGTATAAATTGGGGCGAAGGTAAATAAATTTTGTTTATTTATTTGTGTGTAAGGAAAATAAATTTTGTTTATTTGATTTATTTATATGTGTGTGCGTACGGTGGATTGTTAAAAAATAAATTATCGGATGCTCTTATAATATGTCTTGTTCATATACTCAATACACAAATAGTATTTGTTGCACTGACAAATATTTCACATACCTACTAGTTTATATTTTATTAAAACGGATTCTATATCAGTGCATTTTCGGATCCATCAAAATGGAAAGTAGGTAGTTATAATACTTTATACCTTCACTTTATAATATTTCAAGGTATTTATATATACATAAATATTTCAACAGAACAGTTGAATGGGTTAAACGTTACATATTTATTGATCTCGGATTATTTTCACATTCAAATACATTTAATAGTGTTTGTAGATAGGCTGAGAGTATATTTTGAAATAAAATATTTATGCGAAATATAGTAAAAATTGATTGATTTTAGAACACCCTGGTTTTTATACATAATTTATGGCCGATTTTACGGGCCTGGACTGTGAGTATTGAACAATGCAGATGGTTTTTTAAGTAGATTTTTACTGCATGGTACACAAAGGCCTTTATTCTGGATAACTATAAAATGGAAACAATATGTTAAACAATGGGGGCATAATACTGATAAATATTTAAAAAGAATTATTAAATGTACCTTTTTTAATATGAAACTAGACGTAAACCCGTAAAAAATGACAGGGCGTAATAATAATTATGCATATAACCTTGGCCCCGCGCTGATTGATGTGTCACACTCGGGCGTCCACCCATCATTAGCGGCTAGTCATCATCAGTGTTGTTGTTGTAATTCCAGTCTAATTTTGGCGACTTACGGACAGACAGACATTCGAAATTAGGATAGTTGATATGTAATAAATACAAAATATTGATATTATATTAAAAAATGAAAGCCAGTTAAAAAGTACTATCTTGAACTGTCACAAAACAACATTTAATGATAGATATACATCTTTCCATTTAAAAAAGACAATCGAATTAGTATGTGTAAGCCGCGCGTACGACGCAAACACCAACACAACGAAACAATGTGCCTCGTACTCACGGCTCGTAATATTAATAAAAATACCGCCTTAATAAAGAAATAGGTGTAATTTTAAATGAACTATATTACAATTTTTTATGAAGGATAGAAATGAAAAATATAATTTTGAAGCATAATGGATTGAAAATAATAAAAGATTTAAAAAAATCTCTATCACCATATTCCAAAAGACATGAGTTGTAGATTCATGTCCGAAAATTAAATAAGTGAGGTTATTATAATTGTTTGCCAACAGTTTGTTATACAACTATCGACCTCTATTTTCTCGAGCTGTTTGAGGTACTTTCTTGCTGAAATTGAGTTTTCGTCTCAGCTTGCATTGAAGAATTTCCATTATGTTCTTCATTCCGCTGCAACTGACGCGATGACGTAGCTCCCGCTGGGTATAAAATTATCTTATACAGAACCATTTCGTATTTTTAATTCATCAAAACCTGTTTATTCACGTAGTATTAATTTAGTTAATACAATGATATGAATTAAACTCAATTTTATGTCCAAAACTGATTAAACCTACATTATATTGTGTATTTTAATACAATTTTTTATAAAAATTGAGTAATGATAATGCTGGTAATAATACATCTTTATTCCACTAAAAACATAGAGGTATTATCACCAAATATATAAAAGGTTTTCAGATTTGGAACATATATACAATATTTAAAAAAAATGATAATATAGGGATGTTCTTACAATGGAATTGTTAAAAGTTGCACTGTGTAGAATAATCATCTAACCCAGCTCAGCTCATAATAAGCCCCGGGCCATTCTATAAAGGTTCCATGAATGGTTCTCATATAAATAGTTTCGTTTCAGTGAGACTTCTATAATTTACCTTTATCAAATTCTTATCCTAACGCAGATACCTAATAGTACGGACGGATTTAATATTTAATTATGTAATATAAAAAAGTAGAAGAAAAAATATCAAAATAATGATCGTTCCTCTCCTGGAACTCTAATGAATTGCCGAAATAAAACACAATATTCTTTTATTTCCGAAACAAAATGTTTATGTACAAAATGTGTCATGTTATTTGTAAAAAATGAGTTTAAAATCCCTTTTTTCGCTCTTCTTTGAGTTAGTTGACATAACTGTGTTTCACGAAATCGTTTCATTCCGGGGAGCATAATTCTAGTCGACGTATTATTTTTTCTTTCAATGGGAACAGTAAGTTTTTTAGCACAACGCAAGCGCTAAGCCGCCCGCTTTGCTATTTACATGAAACACTGTGACATCAAAATCACCACCTTGTCGGGTTTATTTTACGGCTTTAGAAGGTACAAACGACAAATTTGGATTCTGGAAAACTGTAAGCCTCCGGACATCACTTACAATTCTATATTATTATGAGATAGTGAAAACATACAAGTATCAAAAATGTACATTTCGTGAAACAGAATTTCAGAATTGGAACATGGATTATTTTTTTTTATAAAATATATGAATAATTATTTTATAAACATATTATTTTATATACATATTCGACCACAATCAAAAGACCATCCCTAGCTTTGTCCGGTAAGAATAAAGCGGGGGAAAGTTGCCTGGCGAGCCCGTACTACAAGCCTCAATATGATATTCCAAATAAATATATATTTTTTAGTTTTAATAAGGTTACTTACTTACTAGAAAAACTTCTTTAGTGTTCATTTTTTGCATCGTAACAACACACATATTTTTTGCGCACATTCTTTTGAATGCGGTCTAGCTGTCGTCTGGTAAAGAAAAATAAATTTTAAATAATTACAAAATATTGTAAAAAAACACGCAAAACATAAAATAGGAATCTTTTAATGGGAAAAAAAAGATAGGATTAGTCAAAACTTTGTTTTATATTATAATTGTTGACGTAAAAACGTACAAAAATAAAATAAAATATTCCTTGAACATAAGTTTATCCAGACTTTCAAGAACAATATCCGAAGATCCCGACCCAATTTGGAGAGCTTTCACGTTATCAATTATGTAAACGCACACACGTGCACCTAGTATAAAGTATATGACGTCATGGGGATGCGGTAGGAGTAGATATACGGTAGTAATAAAGAAAAAGTATGCAGTGACGTTAGTACAAGACGTTAGTACTGCATCAGTACAAGGCACGTGTCATTTGAGCCTTGAATGCTTCTTTGTGTAAACCTACTGTTAATGAATTGATGATGAATGATTGAAATTTATCTATGAAGTAAAAATAAATGATTATCGTCATCACCAGCCGTTCTGTACTCAATACTGGACGAAGGCCTGCCCAAAGGTCTACCATTTTTTTCCTTCATTTTTTTAAAGATAGATGCGAAAACTAAACGATTGTGCTCTGAAAATAGGGCTAACTTGCTGGTGACCTGAGATGACATTCAAACCACCGACCACCAGATCACTAGGCGAGCGTCATGACCACTACACCTATGAGCTACATATTTAAATTAATATTGTTTCGATTGATCTACATTGATATTGTCTGCCATGTGTTTCCGCATAATTATATGATTTCGTCAGTCCAGTGGATTTGAGGGCGGCCTAATTACCCGATGTCTTGATTTCCTTCCAACAGTACCGATAACTGCATTCGTTTAAAGATTTTCTCTCCTATTTTATATGTAAATATTTTTGCACGGGTATACGAGCGTATGTGGGACTAGTGTCATTTCTAGAATAGATCGTATTTCTTCCAATTGGTTTCATTGAGAAAACCTTGGCAGACGTTTCGGCTCGGTAACATTATCAAGGCTATGCTATACAATTTACCAGGGTCCTGCAGTGAGAACAAGAAGCACAATTTCATATATTTTGAAAAGAACCAAAATAAGAGATATACATATCTCATAATATTCCTATGACAATAATTAATATGTTATTAAGATATTCATATTTCATAATATTCTGCCAGATAAATATTTCATTCCAATTTTTTTTTTCCAAATGTACGTTTAAATAAAAGTAATGCTTCTTATTCTCACTGAACGCCCCTGCAATTTCCGATAGAACCTTGTTGTACTAATGCGTGGAAGATATAAATTTTCAAAATTTAGCATATTATTTGTCTGAATATCAAGCGTTGGGGATCATGCTGTCGAATATAAATATTGAAAACAAATTAGAAGAATCACAGAAAATTGATTTATAAAAATAGATTTTTTTCTGTTTAGTCCATTCCTCTTTAATCTAGTCATAGACTATCTAACTAAAGACATTCGATGCGAATTACCCTGGAGCCAGTTATACGCCGACGACTCGACGTGGCTATAGGCGATAGCTTTTTTTATGATTCAATAAATACTTATTCTTTAGGAACCGACATAAAAATGTATCGTTATTTTTGAAGAGTTACACCTAGTAGAGTCCGTTCACTTTAGGAAAGCCTTTGTATTTCATTCATATTGTAGTTTACAAAATCTCGTAACATTCTTTTTTTGAGTAAATGACAGACACAAAAAATAAATATAAATATTTTTTTTATTATGTTTAAGGTTTTCACGGCCGTTCAGAATCTTCTGTGTATACTTTTCTGGGATATTTTGCCGTGTATATGTGACCTCTCTGGCCGACGTTTCGCATCAGCCATCAGCACATCAGCCCCGAAACGTCGGCTAGAGAGGTCACATATACACGGCAAAAAACTATACACAGAAAATATCATTTTAGTTTCTCAACCTAAAATAAGCATAGGTACAAGAAATATAAAAAAACTCATTCCGTTTTCAAAATAAATATGATTTCAAAATTGTTATTAAAGAATACGACAACATTGAGTACCTATATGCTTTTTTACTCCCTTTATATTCACTCGTGGCGTCTGCTTGCTTGCCGTCAACAAAAACTTTGGATCGATTTTTGACCCTTTTTCCGTGATCCAATCGAGATTGTTTGAAAGTTTTTTTACGTAAGAAAAGTTTGATTACGGCGGCCCGATAACGTCGCGGAATATTTTCTAAATTTGAATTATTCCGTCGGTATGCATAATAGGTACTTCACTACGAATGTCGAAAATCTAAATTGACTGACAAATGTTTTTAGAATTTAATCTTCAAAGCATGAAGTGTCTTATCAAAGCCTGAAACATCTGACATTTTAGAAATATATTAAATTACTTTAAGTTTAGTGTTATGTTATATGTTTTAATTAGTCTTTAATTGTTGTTATATTTTACAAAGAAAGGGAGTATAATAAAAACTTGGTTTTTATGGGTAACTTTTTTAAATAATATGCCTACTTTAAATTGGATTTTTGTTTTATATTTCACTTTACTGAAAATTGAAACTATTAAGTGAATCATTGGTATTAATCATTAATCCAAATATATTATTCTCTACGTAACACTGTCCGTCACCAACGCTACCAGAATGCTCCAATAATAATGTGATATAATATAACAATGCGGTATAAGAAGCAAAAAAAGCATAATTATCTTTTTAATAATGTCCATCACTAACGTTATCAAGACGCTACTCTAGGTAGCGCTGTTCTCTCAGCACTAACTGGCGGCCGAAATATATAACAAAAGCACTTTATTTTTGATGTTTAAAATAAATTACATATAAGCAGGTGCAATTGTATTTGAATGATTTAAAAATCTTAAAATTAATTTTTATCAATAAGATAAACTTTTGTCGTCAAATTTATATTAAATTGATTTAAGTCTGTGGTCACAGTACCGTGTAGCTTCGCGTGACTGCCAGGGTGATACTGAATTGTAGAATGGAATAGCTTAAAAAAGGAATACCACTACACAATTTACGTGTTACAGAGGGTATTACTCACACTAATGCAAGTGGCTTACCTAAAGTGAATGGACTCTACTTTATATATATATATATATATATACCCGCTAGTTATTGAATATTCAACGTGCTCGGGGTCAATGGTTATGGAATCAAAATTATATAACAAAAGTACATTAAAAAATATTTTATAATGAATAATTGGTTATTTTTAAACTTAAATGATTCAATAAAATATCCAAAATAAAGAAACATATTTTTGATTTGGTTATCTATAATATTTAATCTGCTATTGTTATTATTTATTGTCGTCATCTCGCATGCGTGTTAATAAAATTAAAAAATATATTTTAAATAAACAATACATAGCTTTTAGTTTTAAATATATAATATTATAAGTAATGGTATTATATAGCTAATTATTTTTTTTTTTCAAACCATAATTACCCAATTCGATAGAGAAATTAATTCTCATGTTTGAATTGGGGGTACGGCCGATTAAGATTAGTTAATTTTAACAGGTAAATTGGCATAAAGAGTATGTTATATATTATATATATTTTTTTAATAATAAATAAGAAACACACATAAATATATGCAATAAATGTATAAGTTTGAAATTTCTTTAAATAAATTAAAATTTGTAGTTATTGTCTGAGTTGCACAATAATTGCTTGATTTGGGGTTTGAAGACTTTATAATTTTTTTCTATTTTGATTTTACGAGGGAGGGCATTAAAAAAAATGTACCTTGATAGGAGTAATGGTGTTGAGAAGCTCTAGTTTTAAATTTGGGAATTTCTAAGTTGCCACCTGATTTTAGTATGACGCCATTCCCTCTCTACAGTCCAAGCCACAAACTGATTCATAGATTAATTCACAATTATCGTAAAATACATGATCTAATTATTCCTAAAAATTTCATTGAATAAATAAAATTGATAAATTTGAAAAATAGATATTGTATTGTTTGTGTTTGTACTATTTTTGTAATTAAGATTTTTAATGAATTCATAAATTTTAAATAATTTATTATATCCAACGTAGTATATGTATGTAACTCAGCGATATAATTAAGTTACAGGATGAACTAAATATTATAAATATTATTTTAGGATTGATTTAACAATAAAAAAAAATCTTTTTAGTGATTGATATCAAAGAGGGTACTTTAATGACACAACGTGTACGTGATGCATTGAAACCATATAGATACACACTATAAGATGATTTACCAATATACATTTTCACATACCTATCACTAGGATTATACTATTCTGAGCGAAAACAATTAATTCTCAGAAAAGTATTTTGTTTTTTTTTAATATTTTGTATTCCACAAAACTCAAATTTATTGTAGAGTTTTTGGATTTTTTTATTGTAGCCGACGATTTATAAAAAAATTTTTGGCAATTTTTTTTTTTTTGCCTCACTCTCCAAATAAAATCTGTAACATAAACTTTTTTCTTTAACAATATCTTAAGCTCCCACCTTTTATTTGGAGAGTGAAACAAAAATCTTTTGACCGAAAATTTCTTTTTTTCTTTTTAATTGTATTAAATTGCATTAAAAATTGTATTATTTACTCGTAATTGACTTAAATGTTTCACATTCTTTGTATTTACGTAATTTTTGTTGTTAACTGTTAGTTTTCCGAATAAATATAAATAAATACAAATACATAAAAATATAAGCGTGGTTTTTAAAAAAAGAATATTTTTTTCATATAATATATTTAGTGTGGACCTTTTAGAATAGGTAGAATAGGTACCTATTGTTGAGACTTTAATTTAGTGATAATAAAAATGCAATTTTTTTTATTTATTTTTATTTTTTATTTATTTTCTTTACATTTTGTAATATCTAGTCCCACGAACATAATTCATTGAATATGGCAATCCTCCCATTATAATTTGGTTGAAAGCACATTGTCTGCAAACCGTCGATAACAGGTTCTATTCAGACGCCCCAACAAAGAACGACGCCTGATGGTCTCCACGTACAAATATCCGGGATGGAAGTGCTCCGCTTCGAGCCGCGCCACGTGTATCCGATGAGATACGAACGTGTGGCCAGAATTAAACGTGTCAATGTTCAGGCGGACTGAATGACAATTTCCCGTCGCTGAACAGAGCGCCACGCTGAATTTGACGTGGCATTTCGTATGAAGGCACTATTGAATCTGTGATTATTTATTTGTTACCAACATGTCATATTTACCCACGCTGTAACACGTATGCGCTGCACTAGCTAGAACTAACTGCAACTGTACAAGTGCATTGCGAGTGGAGAACGTCGTTGCTGATTTATTTTATATCGTACTCCAACATACTCCAACGCCATTCAAACTGGTGTAAAGTAAATAAAATGTCAGTCAATGTTGAGAAATGTTTCTCTATTAGTTTCACTAAAAACATTTATATATATGAAGCAGAATGGCGTTCTTCTGGCTAAAATCAAATCTATTGAGCGCCCGAGATTAAGCTACGTAGACCAGATTATCGGAGATGTGCGTTGTAGCACCTACCAAGAAATGAAGAGGCTGGCAGGTGACAGAGAGAAGTTGGAGAAAGCGAATGCTTGTTAGAGACCAATCCTAGGATTACGACCCAAAAAAAAGGGCTCTGGTATCATTCTAGAGTACATGCTCACTTTTAGAAACCACTTTGTTAATAACATAAATAAAGGATGTATATTCTATGTTGGGATCAGTAACAAGAATTACTCATGGCTTAAAAATCCCAAAAGTTAAAAAATGCTCTATATATCACCAGTATGTTGGAAAATTCATCACTTATTTGGTCAGCGTTTTGTAAAATAAATGTTACAAGAATTGATCTTTCTTTATCTGACATGAATTTGTATATCCAACCCCATATAATAAACCCAGTGTTGCAGTATCATCATTCAAAAAGTCACTCCCACACAACTTACATCAAACATACGTTTTCTTGACAATAACTTGAACCCATAGAACACATTGACTTAAACCAATAATTATTTGTTTATATATTCTTACACGTTCACACTACATTGATTCACTATACATATGCTTGTTGCTAGAGCAGGCTAAAGATACTTGTAATTGGGAGTGGCCTGAGTTTTAAATAATAATGTTTTATTTTCTGTGTATTTTATACCCAGTATTCTTTTAGTTTTCATTAAGAATAAAAAAATATATCACTTTTTTTTTCACATCACATAGCTCATTTTTTATTTTATTTTATTTATTTTAATTTCTAAGAAACAGACCGTCGACAGGTCATTATTGACCCCAATAGATGGTCCTATAGTGATGTTAGAGTATGGTTGTGAAATACAGTGTATGAATATTTTGTGAAAATTTTGAATACGATATAATTACACAATACGCTTTTTACGATTTTACGATAAAAATTAAATTATTATCATTAAAATAAAGTTATTGACAAACGAAAATTACAACATTCATTAGGATACAATTATATTTAGGTATCAATTTCATACAAAAGAATATCAAATAAAAGTGAAAAATTAGTAAAAACAAACTATTGTTCTCGATTCAAGTTTATAATATTTCTGCATCATCATATTTATTAATTTGTAATCAGAAGTATAATATATTTTATGTCAAACAATACAAAACAACAATAAAAATTAAAAAGTTTAGATGTATAATTTTCTTGCATTTGAAAATTTAGAAAAAAATTTAGAAAAAAAAAATTGCTGTGAAAACAATATTTAAAAAATAGGTGAGTACTAAATTTATCATGGCTTCCAAATCAAACTGAGATAAATGTTAATTAAAATAATAAATTATTCTCCCAATAGTGAGTGAAGGAGAATTGCAGAGGGAATGAAGCATTAGTAGATATATTATAAACTTATATTATGTGAACATGTAAGTCCACTTTAGAACCTAATAATAATTATATTGTAGAGTAACATACCTCGAGACACTGTAACTGTAATTATTACACTGTTGTTCGATAAATAAATCACCACAACAAAATTTAAAAATACTCTAACGAATTTATCCTGGTAGATCTACTGTGTTTATACTCGACGATGCCCCGAAAATTAAACTAACCCAATTACGTAGGTTGCATCGCGTTCATAAATTCACCATAATATGGAAGTAAGTGGTGCTGCCTTCATTTGTGCCAAGCATAGAGATTGGCGTAGTCAAGCTGGGAGTACCTATACCCCAAATACAAAATATGGGGTATAGGTATTGTTATAGTTTTTGTGTGGAAGCGCGTACTATATTTATAAAATATTTGTTGCAAATATATATATATATATATCTATATATATATATATATATTATATATATATTATATATATATATATATATATATATTATTACATGTAAACATACATATAAACCGGATGATTCGGAAGTGTATAACAACACAAATTTCTGATTAGAATATTTTTACAATTGCAATATTATTCAGATGGAATTGTTTTTATGGGATGTCAAAACAAAAATCAATAAAATAAATGTATCGATTTTGAGACTGTTATATTAAAATTACTCATTGATCTGTATATTAATATCATTTATACTCAAAACAAAATGTCAGATTTCTTGTAATATATTTGAAATATTTAAAGATTTTTCCCGGTTAAACGCTATTAAAAAAGTTGATAAATTGGAGTTAAGTTCCTATTTAATTCAAATATATTTGAGTATTTGTACTACGTTTTCCATTGAGAATTGTAATATTTTACTTCATTCATTTATTATTTACTAACAATTTATGTACAATGTAAAAAAATACTTTTCTCTAGCTAAGTTATTTTACTTAATACTTACTCAAAAATGGGTTTAAAAGAAATTTTACTTGTCAGGGCTCTTGTATAAAAAATGTACGAACGTAGGCGAGGCGAGATTTGTTCGATATAACCACTGAATCAAGAAAATTAATGGAAATACTGTACAACTTTAAGTACCATCAACACCCAAGTATCATTCATACTGAGTGTAGCGACGGTATCGCTTGCAGAAATTCTACATTCATTATTTTTTTATATTGGTTGAATATTCTGTATTTTATTTGATCTTGTAAGGCTCCAAAACAATAATGTAATAATTTTTTTTTTTTTTTTTTTTTTTTTTTTTTTTTTTTTTTTTTTTTTTTTTTAAATAGAGATGTGAACACGGAATACGTGTCACATCAATATTCTTACTATTTTCAAACTAAGCTAAGCGCTTGTACTATGAAAATAGGACTAACTTGCTAGTCTGGAGTGAGGATCGAACCCGCAACCTTTGGATCACGAGGCCAGTGTCCTAACCACAAGACCAACAAGCTACTCATTTATTTTATGACAATAGATTTTAAAGCAGATTCTAAGTGTACCCCACGGGAAATTTGATATTCCATCCGTTTAGAGATTAAAATAAAAAAGTGTAGAGTTCTGTCATTTTTGCCTACTCCCGTTAGAAAATGGCCTAAAACCGGTTAAGTAAGGTAAGAATTAAGTAAACATGTTAAAAATGAATATGATGCATCAATTGAGAGAGATAGAAAGAAGGAATCTATTTTTTCTAAAATTATTTCATAATATTTTTCCTTAACGCAAAAAATTAATTGTACTTAGGTTTTTTGGATCCATTACTATATGAAGTTAAATGATATTTAAAAATGAAATAATAGATGTTCATATGAAATTACGTATATGTCTCAATTTTTTTCGTAATCGTATATGTTTACTGTGGCAAAATAAGTATCGCTGTTCACCGAAAAGGGAAGGTTAATATTAAACTTTTGAGAATCTTATTTTTAATCAAATAACTTATATAATTTATTAAATTTTAAATTTATATGAAGTATTAAAACAATTTTCTGAATCGCCTGTATATTATAATTATCGAGTTTGGGGCTGCGCTGGAAATTTGAGCCTGGAGACTTGAGAATTTATGTAATTAACATCACATATTAGGGATGGTACCTTCACTTACGAGAAACTTCATTTTTAGCCGGAATTAAATATTTAGCGGGCACACCATGTATAAAAAAATATTTTTAATAATCGCTTAGTTTTAAAATGTAAAAGGAATGGGTCTTCAAAAGAAAAGGAACGTGGAAAATTACTCATACTTTTATGTAATTATTTACATATTATAATTAAAACTAAAAAAAGGAACATGTATAATATCATGAAAAAAAAGCAACTAAGTTATCACGATCGCAAAAGTAAACATAAAGAACATACAATTTTTCATATTCACACGGTGAGGTGAGAGCGATTTGCAGTCAATTTTGTATAAAGGGAGAACTGTTTGATCACATTGTAACGATATTGGCCTATTCAAATAGACATTGCTGAAAAATTATACGAAAATATCTATCTGCCGGATAAGTAGGTGCGGGCGAGCGTTATTATTTCTGCACGCGGGCGTGTAAAGCGGGCTTTATGTTATAGGATTCTAATGAAGCGAGCCTATCAGGAACGTGGATCCGCGGAACGAATTCGGCGAATCAGAGGCTTTCTGAGTTAGACTTTACCTTTACACGTCGGTTGGAGTCAAAAATGGCGAGAAATATAGACTATATAAGCCATACCAATTCGAGGATCTGCGCTTCTTTCTTCAGCATCAACGTTGGCCGGAGGCTCTTGTGGAGAGAGGACCGAAATACCATCAGTGAGTCACAGAGGCAGCAACACTCGACGATACAGCTAAGCATATTCAATATTATTTATTTCTATTGCCTTTTTCGTGTATTCAATTTAGAACTTTCTGGATCGTAACAATTATTGATACATGTTGTGGATGGTTTTGTTACGTATTTTGGGCCTAGGGATAATTATTACTATACGCGCTTCAGATTCAATATACAAATCGTAATATGGCGACTGTGATAGTTATTCAAATTATTGCATAACGCTTATGAAATATATAATTCTGTCGCTGTTCATATGAAAAATCACTTAAATTTGATATTCATATATTACCAAAGATATAAAGGCTTTAAAATGGAATACTTTACTGACGAGGGGTGTTTCGTGTTTGTTTGTGGGTTTTAAAATTCAGTATAATTATGTATATTCAATGTCGCGAGGTTCGGAATGTGCGAGAGGTTCTTCAGGGCGGATGTATTCTTATGCTAAAGAATGCTTGTTATCTATACTGGCTATTGAATACACGGATTTCTATATGATTTGTATTGTTTGGAAATAATTGGGATCGGAGTATTTATGGGGTTTTGATATCACGATTGTAGTCGTGATATAGGTTCAAATCGTGCGAGGAATTTCCTACAAACAATATATTTTAAAAATGCATCTGGATTTTATATTTATTTTATTAAAACATGAATGTGTGGTTTATTTGAACTCGTTACATGTTTGTATTGAGTATCATTAGGCAATCGTTGAAAACACGATTTGTTCCTATCAAGTTCTTATAAAGACGTGTTTCGAATTGTATATATTCCTTAATTGCGGTGGTTATTCATATGGCATTGTTTTTATTCATTCAATATTAGATATTTGAAATGTTTTTGTTACAACATATTCCATTATTGTGGGTCGTTTACGGTTAGATCAGATCAACCTTCGGTCTTCCGTAGCCGTGATAGTTTTCATATGACATTGTTTAATTCATTCAATATTAGATATTTTAAATGTTTTCTAGAACATTTTTCACTATTGTGGGCAGTTCGCGGTGTGTTCAGGGGTGGTTAACCTTCGGCCATCCGTAATCGCGATAGTTATTCATATGACATTGTTTTTACTCATTCAATATTAGATATTTGAAATGTTTCTACAACATTTGCCATTATTGTGGGCAGTTCGAGGTTTGTTCAGGGGTAGTTAACCTTCGGTCTTCCGTGATCACGTTATTTACTTATATGACAGATTGTTTTGCTTTGTTCGTTTAATATAAGTAATATCATATTTTTATGAGTTACCGTAATTATTTATCTATATGATTTTATTATTGAGAGTGATGCAACGAATACTACCTTCACGAGTACGAATATCAGGCTTACTATTCGGTGAATACGAACGCGAATATTTCCACCAAGGTGGGGGGGGGAACTTGAACATATTTGTAAATACAATAACCTTGATGCAACGAATACTACCTTCGCGAATACGAATGTTACGCCTACTATTCGGTGAATACGAATGCGAATATTTCCATCAAGGTGGGGGAGAACGCAAGCATATTTGTAATTGTATTGTTTATGTCTGCTTGTGATATCACTATACGGCGTAGATGAACTAGTTTGAAAGGGCTTATGTTCTGTATGTGCTCGGCGTAGAGGGAATAGTCTTCTCGTTTCTAGGATTCTATACAGGTTTACAGGTGCTGATATTGAAATATATATACAAGGAAAACACTATTTTGGGAACCATTAACTGGATGGAAGATATTGAAGCACACATACACACAAGGAGGACGTTATGTTAAATACATGACTGGAAAGTTGTTATTGGAAAACACAGGCGTCCAGTCGGCGGGACGCAAGCATACTTGTAATTATATTGTTTGTGTCTGCATGTGATATCACTGTACGGCGTAGATGAACTAGTTTGAAAGGGCTTATGTTCTGCGTGTGCTTGGCGTAGAGGGAATAGTTTTCTTGTTTCTAGGATCTAACACAGTTTCACAGGTGCTGATATTGAAATATATATATATATACAAGGAAAACACTATTTTGGGAATCACTAACTGGATGACAGATATTGCAGCACACATACACACAAGGAGGACGTTATGTTAAATACATGACTGGAAGGTTGTTATTGGAAAACACAGGCGCTACTAGAGGATATGGACAGTTTACAGAGAACTTCAACTTCTGTTGGGACCTTTTACTATTACTATTCTTTCGCCTTTTTCTTAACCGTGGATGAACTAGATTGAGGGGGTTTATGTTGTGCATGTGCTCGGCGTAGAGGGAATAGTTTTCTTGTTTCTAGGATCTAATACAGTTTTACAGGCGCTGATATTAAAATATATATACAAGGGAAATAAGGGCTACACAGGCGCTGGTAATTGCCCAATTTTGGAGAGGACCCGTTATATGACTTCGGATCTGGATGCCATCCCGGAAGCAGACCAACTACAGAACTAAGATAAGAACCTTTAATATTATTTATTCCTGATGTTTTCTTATGTGTATCAAATGGAATGTTCGTGCTATATAATTTGTCATTGTCACATGGTCACTATTCATTTCATTACGTGGGTTCAGAGCCGACGGTAACGGACGC